>CM069407.1:797696-962696 GCA_035609135.1 Eleutherodactylus coqui | reverse complement strand
TCTTTCTATCTCATATCTATCTATCTATCTATCTATCTATCTCCTATCTATCTATCTCCTATCTATCTATCTATCTATCTATCTATCTATCTATCTATCTATCTATCTATCTATCTATCTATCTATCTATCTCCTATCTGTCTATCTATCTATCTACTATCTATCTATCTACTATCTCTCTATCTATCTCATATTAATCTCTCTATCTATCTATCCATCTATCTATCTCATATCTATCTATCTATCTATCTATCTCTCTCTCTCTCTCTCTCTCTCTCTCTCTCTATCGCTCTCTCTCTCTCTCTCTCTCTCTCTCTCTCTCTCTCTCTCTCTATCTCACTCCTGTCTCCGTCTTGTTCTGCACTGATGGATGAGATGTTACATTGTTTTCTACGGCTTTCTTAGACTTTTCTCTGATGTGTGATCTTCCTTGTTCTCCTTGATAATACGGAGATGCTGCCGCTGTGTACGCTCTTCGGAGACCCTCCTTGTCTTCATTATTGCGTTCTTACAGCTTCCCGTCTTGCCTTCACTTCATGTGATTTCTGCTATTTATGGAGGGGAGAATTTGCCGGGAGCCTTTTTTTACCGTCCAATGACCTGGATTTTCTCAGTTGATTTCCCTTTACTCCAGAACCGCCGTCCGTATTAATCTGTGCGCCTCTATCTGCTTTAATGCATACATTACTAATAATAGAGGAAGACGGCGGCGAGGCTGCATTCACACTGCGCTGAGAACATTCTTACTAATTACGTCAGACGTATCCACAGATCCCCATTCACAATCTTAATAAAGCCATTGCAACAGCTCCCGGCCCTCTCAGGATTGGCGCGGCCCTGGATTGTAATTCTCCCTGTCCCCCCGGAGCATAAAATCCCGTGGCAAGTTTTCCGTGGAATTGAATCCACATTAGATGGAAGATCCAGCGATCGGAGCGACTCCCAACGAGGCCGGTCATCGGTGCTAGACTAGCCGGGGTCTCACTGCCAACCGGGGGGGAAGGGGGGGGTGTTCTCATGTAACGGTGTGGAGAGTATATCGAGGATGGCGCAATCGAGGAAAACATCCAGTGAAAGGGGATCCTGCGGACGGAAACAACTCATCACTGAAAGGGGTCGGAGGAGGATGTCAGGAATCGTTCTGACCAACAGGCTGCACAGTCAGCTGAATACAACGCTGGAGCTCCAACTAACGTGTCCGAACGCACAGCTCGCCGCTCCTCCGCACGGATGGTATAACAGCGGGCGACCAGTTCCAGCGCCATTGTGTCTAAGAGAAACAGAAAGACTCCAGCGGGCAAAAGAGCACAAAACTTGTATCACTGAGCAGCGGGGAAACATCTCCTGGTCAGATGGGGCCAGATTTATGTGCTGATGGGAGGTCAGAATTTGGTGCAAGCAGCATGAATCGCTGACCCCATCCTGTCAGCCAGTCAGAACATGTCAGCACCGCCATCTAATCTGCGGGAACTACAAGAAGCTTCCTGTCCGCAGGGGCCGGTATTCCTGCAGGATGATGTCATCACCTGGAGGAATCTACACCGCGACGAATCGGGTTTGAAGGAGTCCAGCGCTGCTAGATGGGGCTAATAAGGGCAGTCGGTGTATTCTGACATTCCTGGTAAAGCCTCCTCCACGCATTTCCTTGTGAGAGTATAAATATCCCTGCTTGCTGCCTGTGAACGTCCCGTGAAGCCCTGACTCATATATGGATTAAAATAGACTCCTCACAGACGCTGCCAGCCGGGAATCAGTGCAAAATGCGGCTTCTCCGTGCAGACAGAAGATTTTCCTGGGAACACGACCTTCATACCAAGGCCAATGTGGTCCAAGTGCCGTACATGGCCGTGTTGTACGCCGGCGGAGGGCATCACACATACACAAAGCCGCAGTGGATAAAACATTCAAACTCCTGGTCGAACATATGCAAGAGGATGATCTGCATCTACATACAATGACGCATTGTCCTCTTACAATGGTAGCATGCTGGCCGCCATTCATTTGTTTCTGCTGCTTATGCAGCGCCAACATCTTCAGCAGCGCTGTACAGAGGTCATCATCAGTCACCAGGCTCGGACTGGCTACAGGGGAATCCCCTGGTGGGCTCTAAGCCAGGGTGGATCCCCAGCCCTCCACCCAGATGGGCTCATATTGGATGGGATTCTACCAGTTCCTGCCCGCTGCATTCTCCGTGTACTTCAGTGGAAACGGCCGCTCACACATGCAGACATCCTTCTATTGAAGTATACAGAGAATGCAGTGGCAAAGAATATGTCAAAGTGTAGTGACCCAGAACCCCATCCTGGCCCCCCATAAATATCATACATGTTTGTCCTATGTTGATGCACTCTGCAAGCCTGTCCTGTCCTGTGTGAGCGGTTGCGGCAGCGTGTGAGCGGAGTGTGAGCGGAGTGTGAACAAGTCTATCTTCACTACTTCCACAAGTAAATTGTAGATCCCCATTAGGATGAGCTCCATGCCTGGCAATGCCTTGTGCAATGTATGCGGTCCTTGATCAGCTGATCGAGGGTGCAGACTGATGTACAAGATGCGTGCAGGTCGCACATTTAGAAGCCCAAATCCTGGATCTAAATGGGCAACTGGCAACACTGAGAGCCATTGACATCATGGAAAGGAGTTTGGTGCTCACTGAGCAGGCACTCGCTGGGGTAGAGGCGGGGGCGGATGGTAGTACAGAAGTGCAGGGGGAGCAGGCAAGAAGCTGGGTGACAGATAGAAGGAGGCGTAGAGGGAATAGAACCAGGGAGGCTGGTCCTGAACTGGCACAACCCAACATGTCTGCAACGTTGGCAGATGAGGGCGATGCCATTACAGAGCCAGCACCGCTGCAGCACGACATGCCCTCTGAACGCCAGGGGGATGACTGCTCCAGTGAGACGGGGACGGGGAGCGCAGGGCAGGCTAGACAGGTTCTAGTGGTGGGGGACTCAATTATTAGGGGGACAGAGAGGGCAATCTGCCATAAAGACCGGGATCGTCGAACGGTGTGTTGTCTTCCTGGCGCTCGAGTTCGACACATCGCGGATCGGATTGACAGATTACTGGGAGGGGCTGGTGAGGATCCAGCAGTCATGGTGCACGTTGGCAACAATGAACAAGTTAGAGGTCAATGGAGGGCCCTCAAAAATGATTTCAGGGATCTAGGGTCCAAGCTCAGGGCGAGGACCTCCAGGGTAGTTTTCTCGGAAATACTACCTGTACCTAAAGCCACACTAGAAAGGCAGCAGGATCTTAGGGAGGTAAGCAAGTGGCTCCGGAGTTGGTGTAAGAAGGAGGGATTTGGCTTCCTGGAGAACTGGGCTGACTTTGCTGTCGGCTACAGGCTCTACCGTAGGGACGGGTTGCATCTTAATGGGGAGGGTGCAGCTGTGCTGGGGGGAAAGATGGCTAGAAGGCTGGAGGAGTGTTTAAACTAGGGACTGGGGGGGAGGGCAAAATGAGAAATAGGGGGGTAGCCAGTGTAGCTAGCGACCTGGGTCTAAGCAAGGGGAGTGGGGGTGAAGAGGGGGGGGGGGGGGTTAGTACAGTTAGAATTGACAGATCAGCCAGTAGTACGAATAGCAACAAAACGAACTCAAAGAAGAAAACAAACTGTATAAACTGTATGACCACGAATGCAAGAAGTCTGATCGGTAAAGTGGGCGAGCTTGAAGCCAGAATGGCCGATGAAAACTATGATACAGTAGGCATAATGGAAACATAGCTTGATTAGAAGTGCGATTGGGCGGTGAATTTACAGGGGTACAATCTCTTCAGAAGAGACCAAAGGAACCAGAAAGGGGGAGGGGTATGTCTGTACGTTAAATCGTACTTAGTGCTTAGACTACGGGAAGATATAGGAGTAGGAGACGACAGGTGGAATCTCTGTGGGTAGAAATACAGGGAGAAAAATAACAAAATCCTGATAGGGGTCTTCTATAGACCACCAAAAGCAATAGAAGAAACTGAAACCTTACTACTAAGGCAGATAGAAGAGGTGTCAAACCGCAACGAAGTAATTATCGTGGGGGACTTTAATTATCCGGATATAATATGGGAGAAGGAAACCTGCAAATCTCACAGGGGTGATAAGGTCCTGAGAGTAATTAAAGATAATTACCTGAACCAACTTGTGCGGGAACCAACAAGAGGGAGGGCCACTCTAGACCTAGTACTAACTAACAGACCGGACCGAATAAAGGGGGTGCAGGGGGAGGGACACTTGGGGAACAGTGACCACAATATAATCAACTTCCAGCTGTCATTCAATAAGAAGCCTTATCAGGGAGAGACAAGCAAACTAAACTTTAGTAAAGCAACATGTGATCAGCTTAGAACTACTATCGGTAATATTAATTGGGACAACATCCCCAAAAATATCAGTATGGAGGACAAATGGGAGGAGTTTAAAAGGATCCTAATTAGAGATGAGCGAACACCAAAATGTTCGGGTGTTCGTTATTCGTAACGAACTTCCCGTGATGCTCGAGGGTTCGTTTCGAACAACGAACCCCATTGAAGTCAATGGGCGACCAGAACATTTTTGTATTTCGCCGATGCTCGCTAAGGTTTTCATGTGTGAAAATCTGGGCAATTCAGGAAAGTGATGGGAATGACACAGTGACGGATAGGGCAGGCGAGGGGCTACATGTTGGGCTGCATCTCAAGTTCACAGGTCCCACTATTAAGCCACAATAGCGGCAAGAGTGGGCCCCCCCCCTCCCAACAACTTTTACTTCTGAAAAGCGCTCATTAGCATGGCATACCTTAGCTAAGCACCACACTACCTCCAACAAAGCACAATCACTGCCTGCATGACACTCCACTGCCACTTCTCCTGGGTTACATGCTGCCCAACCGCCCCCCCCCCCCCACAGCGCACACCAAAGTGTCCCTGCGCAGCCTTCAGCTGCCCTCATGCCACACCACGCTCATGTCTATTTAGAATTGCGTCTGCCATGACGAGGGACCGCAGGCACACACTGCAGAGGTTGGCACGGCTAGGCAGCGACCCTCTTTAAAAGTGGCGGAGCGATAGCCCACAATGCTGTACAGAAGCAATGAGAAATAGAATCCTGTGCCACCGCCATCAGGAGCTGCACACGTGGGCATAGCAATGGGGAACCTATGTGCCACACACTATTCATTCTGTCAAGGTGTCTGCATGCCCCAGTCAGACCGGGCTTTTTAATTCATAGACACAGGCAGGTACAACTCCCTATTGTGAAGTCCCTGTCGACCCACAGCATGGGTGGCTCCCTGGAACCCACCGGCGGTACACAGAAATATCCCATTGCATTGCCCAACACAGCTGAGGTAGTAATGTCGTGCGTAATACAGGTGGGCTTCGGCCCACACTGCATGCCCCAGTCAGACTGGGGTTCTTTACAAGTGGACACATGTAGGTTTAACTCCCTGTGGACCCACTGCCTGGGTGGGTGCCAGGAAGCCACCGGCGGTACATAGAAATATCCCATTGCATTGCCCAACACAGCTGAGGTAGTAATGTCGTGCGTAATACAGGTGGGCTTCGGCCCACACTGCATGCCCCAGTCAGACGGGTTCTTTAGAAGTGTACAGAAGTATTAAAAACTCAGTGTGCACCTACAGCATGGGTGGCTCCCTGGAACCCACCGGCGGTACACAAAAATATCCCATTGCATTGCCCAACACAGCTGAGGTAACGTCAGCTGTAATGCAGGTGGGCTAAAAATTAATTTGATTACACTGTAGGCGAGGGCCCACAAAAATTGCTGTATCAACAGTACTAATGTACATCCCAAAAATTGGCCATGGCCAGCCAAGAGGGCAGGTGAAACCCATTAATCACTTTGGTTAATGTGGCTTAAGTGGTAACTAGGCCTGGAGGCAGCCCAGTGTAACGAAAAATTGGTTCAAGTTAAAGTTCCAATGCTTTTAAGCGCATTGAAACTTATAAAAATTGTTCTGAAAAATTATTTGAGTGAGCCTTGTGGGCCTAAGAAAAATTGCCCGTTCAGCGTGATTACGTGAGGTTTCAGGAGGAGGAGCAGGAGGAGGAGGAGGAGGAATATTAGACACAGATTGATGAAGCAGAAATGTCCCCGTTTTGGATGGTGAGAGAGAACGTAGCTTCCATCCGCGGGTGCAGCCTACGTATTGCTTACGTATCGCTGCTGTCCGCTGGTGGAGAAGAGAAGTCTGGGGAAATCCAGCCTTTGTTCATCTTGATGAGTGTTAGCCTGTCGGCACTGTCGGTTGACAAGCGGCTACGCTTATCTGTGATGATTCCCCCAGCCGCACTAAACACCCTCTCCGACAACACGCTAGCCGCAGGACAAGCAAGCACCTCAAGGGCATACAGGGCTAGTTCAGGCCACGTGTCCAGCTTCGACACCCAGTAGTTGTAGGGGGCAGAGGCGTCACCAAGGATGGTCGTGCGATCCGCTACGTACTCCCTCACCATCCTTTTGCAGTGCTCCCGCCGACTCAGCCGTGACTGGGGAGCGGTGACACAGTCTTGGTGGGGAGCCATAAAGCTGGCCAGGCCCTTAAAGACTGTTGCACTGCCTGGGATGTACATGCTGCTCGATCTACGCACATCCCCTGCAACATGGCCCTCGGAACTGCGCCTTCTGCCACTAGCGCTGTCGGCTGGGAAGTTTACCATCAGCTTGTCCGCAAGGGTCCTGTGGTATAGCATCACTCTCGAACCCCTTTCCTCTTCGGGAATCAGAGTGGGCAGATTCTCCTTATACCGTGGATCGAGCAGTGTGTACACCCAGTAATCCGTAGTGGCCAGAATGCGTGCAACGCGAGGGTCACGAGAAAGGCATCCTAACATGAAGTCAGCCATGTGTGCCAGGGTACCTGTACGCAACACATGGCTGTCTTCACTAGGAAGATCACTATCAGGATCCTCCTCCTCCTCCTCCTCCTCCTCAGGCCATACACGCTGAAAGGATGACAGGCAATCAGCCGGTGTACCGTCAGCAGCGGCCCAAGCTGTCTCTTCCCCCTCCTCCTCATCCTCCTCATGCTCCTCCTCCTCCTCCTGTACGCGCTGAGAAATAGACAGGAGGGTGCCCTGACTATCCAG
This sequence comes from Eleutherodactylus coqui, assembly GCA_035609135.1. Classification (NCBI taxonomy): domain Eukaryota; kingdom Metazoa; phylum Chordata; class Amphibia; order Anura; family Eleutherodactylidae; genus Eleutherodactylus; species Eleutherodactylus coqui. The sequence goes on along the minus strand of CM069407.1, from coordinate 955,618 downwards.
CGGCATACTGTCTTCCCCCGCCCCCGTTTCCGAGCGCAAAGCAGCTGCCTTTATGGTTTGCAGGGAATTTCTCAAGATGCATAGCAGAGGAATGGTGACGCTAATGATTGTAGCATCGCCGCTCACCACCTGGGTAGACTCCTCAAAATTACCAAGGACATGGCAGATGTCTGCCAACCAGGCCCACTCTTCTGAAAGGAATTGAGGAGGCTGACTCCCACTGCGCCGCCCATGTTGGAGTTGGTATTCGACTATAGCTCTACGTTGTTCATAGAGCCTGGCCAACATGTGGAGCGTAGAGTTCCACCGTGTGGGCACGTCGCACAGCAGTCGGTGCACTGGCAGCTTAAAGTGATGTTGCAGGGTGCGCAGGGTGGCAGCGTCCGTGTGGGACTTGCGGAAATGTGCGCAGAGCCGGCGCGCCTTTACGAGCAGGTCTGACAAGCGTGGGTAGCTTTTCAGAAACCGCTGAACCACCAAATTAAAGACGTGGGCCAGGCATGGCACGTGCGTGAGGCTGCCGAGCTGCAGAGCCGCCACCAGGTTACGGCCGTTGTCACACACGACCATGCCCGGTTGGAGGCTCAGCGGCGCAAGCCAGCGGTCGGTCTGCTGTGTCAGACCCTGCAGCAGTTCGTGGGCCGTGTGCCTCTTATCGCCTAAGCTGAGTAGTTTCAGCACGGCCTGCTGACGCTTGCCCACCGCTGTGCTGCCACACCGCGCGACACCGACTGCTGGCGACATGCTGCTGCTAACACATCTTGATTGCGAGACAGAGGAGGAGGAGGAGGAGGAGGAGGGTGCTCTAGTGGAGGAAGCATACACCTCCGCAGATACCAGCACCGAGCTGGGGCCCGCAATTCTGGGGGTGGGTAGGACGTGAGCGGTCCCGGGCTCTGACTCTGTCCCAGCCTCCACTAAATTCACCCAATGTGCCGTCAGGGAGATGTAGTGGCCCTGCCCGCCTGTGCTTGTCCACGTGTCCGTAGTTAAGTGGACCGTGGCAGTAACCGCGTTGGTGAGGGCGCGCACAATGTTGCGGGAGACGTGGTCGTGCAGGGCTGGGACGGCACATCGGGAAAAGTAGTGGCGACTGGGAACTGAGTAGCGCGGGGCCGCCGCCTCCATGATACTTTTGAAGGACTCCGTTTCCACAACCCTATACGGCAGCATCTCAAGGCTGATGAATTTTGCGATGCGGACGGTTAACGTTTGAGCGTGCGGGTGCGTGGCGGCGTACTTGCGCTTGCGCTCGAACACTTGCGCAAGCGACGGCTGAACGGTGCGCTGAACTACACTGCTGGATGGGGCCGAGGACAGCGGAGATGAGGGTGTGGGTGCAGGCCATGAGGCGGTAGTGCCTGTGTCCTGAGAGGGGGGTTGCATCTCAGTGGCAGGTTGGGGCACAGGGGGAGAGGCAGGGGTGCAAACCGGAGGCGGTGAACGGCCTTTGTCCCACCTTGCGGGGTGCTTGGCCATCATATGTCTGCGCATGGTGGTGGTGGTGAGGCTGTTGGTGTTGGCTCCCCGGCTGAGCTTTGCGCGACAAAGGTTGCACACCACTGTTCGTCGGTCGTCAGGCGTCTCTGTGAAAAACTGCCAGACCTTAGAGCACCTCGGCCTCCGCAGGGTGGCATGGCGCGAGGGGGCGCTTTGGGAAACACTTGGTGGATTATTCGGTCTGGCCCTGCCTCTACCCCTGGCCACTGCACTGCCTCTTGCAACCTGCCCTGCTGATGCCCTTGACTCCCCCTCTGAAGACCTGTCCTCCTGAGTAAGCGTTGCACACCAGGTGGGGTCAGTCACCTCATCGTCCTGCTGCTCTTCCTCCGAATCCTCTGTGCGCTGCTCCCTGGGACTTACTGCCCTTACTACTACCTCACTGCAAGACAACTGTGTCTGATCGTCATCGTCCTCCTCACCCACAGAAAGTTGTTGAGACAGTTGGCGGAAGTCCCCAGCCTCTTCCCCCGGACCCCGGGAACTTTCGAATGGTTGGGCATCAGTGACGATAAACTCCTCTGGTGGGAGAGGAACCGCTGCTGCCCAATCTAAGCAGGGGCCCGAGAACAGTTCCTGGGAGTGTTCCCGCTCCTGAGCAGGTGTCATTGTAGTGGAGTGAGGAGGCTGGGAGGAAGGAGGAGCAGCAGACAGAGGATTCGGATTGGCAGCAGTGGACGGCGCAGAACTGCAGGTAGACGATAGGTTGCTCGAAGCACTTTCTGCCATCCAGGACAGGACCTGCTCACACTGCTCATTTTCTAATAACCGTCTCCCGCGTGGACCCATTAATTGGGCGATGAATGTGGGGACGCCAGAAACGTGCCTCTCTCCTAATCGCGCAGCAGTCGGCTGCGACACACCTGGATCAGGAGCTTGGCCTGTGCCCACACCCTGACTTGGCCCTCCGCGTCCTCGGCCGCGTCCACGTCCTCTAGGCCTACCCCTACCCCTCAGCATGCTGTATTACCAGTGATTTGATTTCACAGGCAGGAAATAAATTGGCGCAAGACTGCAGGCCAAATATAATTTTTGCCCTTTTTGGAAAACGAAAGGCCCCACTGCCTCTAGTGAATGAATTATCTAAGTTTAATAACTGTGCTGTGTCCCTGCTTATGTGTCACAGAACGTGAGGGTAGCAGAGTTATTATAACTCTTGGAGAGCAGGTATTTTTTTTCCCAATTAAGGAAAGCAAATGGCGAACCCAGCAGTAAAGCGTAGCTGGCTGCGTATGATTTAGCAATGTTTTTCACGCAGCTCACACGTGTCCACCGCCCGTAAGGACGGACAGAGGCTGGACAAATAGATTTGTTTTCAGTTTTTTCCCACCAACAGGCAGCACTGCGTATATTCTATGAATAATAACTGTGTTGTGGCCCTGCCTACACAATTCTTTCCCTGCAGTATCAATGGAGGGTGGAATGCTCTGCAGAGGCGATTTTGAGAAGCCCAAAAAAAATGCAACACAGCTAACAGCAGCCTGGACAGTACTGCACACGGATAAATATGGCCCTAGAAAGGACCGTTGAGGTTCTTGAAGGCTACACTCACTCCTAACACTCTCCCTGCCTATGCAGCACTTCTGTCCCTAATGCCAGGTGCAACGGTCTGCAGAGGCGATTTTGAGAAAAAAAAAAATCCCACTGCTAACAGCAGCCAACACACAGCTATCAGTGGCCCTAATAAGGACCTTTGGGGGTCTTGAAGCCTACACTAACTACCAATTCTTTCCCTACAGCAGCTCCGGTATAAACAGCACTGTCCCTCATCTAACTCACACCGCATCTGAGGCGAGCCGCGGGAGGGGCCGACTTTTATATTAGGCGAACACCTGATCTCGCCAGCCACTCACAGCAGGGGGGTGGTATAGGGCTTAAACGTCACAGGGGGAAGTTGTAATGCCTTCCCTGTCTTTCAATTGGCCAGAAAAGCGCGCTAACGTCTCAGGGAAGGAAGTGAAAGTAACCAGAACACCGCATGGTGTTCGTCACGAATAACGAACATCCCGAACACCCTAATATTCGCACGAATATCAAGCTCGGACGAACGCGTTCGCTCATCTCTAATCCTAATCCGCTCATGTGAGAAGTTCATACCCTTTAAAAATAAAAGAATCTCAACTAAAAGGAAACCAATGTGGCTCGACAAGATGGTAAGAGGGGCAATAAACGAAAAGAAGAAAGCGTTCAAACTACTAAAGCAAGAAGGCAGCGAAGAAGCGCTAAAATCATACAGGGAAATAAACAAAATATGCAAAGATAAGATCAAAACTGCCAAGGAGGAGGCAGAAAGACGGATCGCCAAAGAGAGCAAAAATAACCCGAAACTAGTCTACAACTATATTAACAGCAAAAGGATTTGCAGGGAGAGCGCTGGCCCTTTAACAAATAATGCAGGAGAAATCATTGAAGATGATGGAGGGAAGGCAAATCTATTAAATAGCTTCTTTTCAAGCGTATTCACAAACGAAAAGGAAATACGAGATGCAGGGGAATAAAATAAACCCCTCGCAAAATATGTCATACCTAACGCAAGAGGAAGTGAGGAACCGATTAAAGAAGATTAAAATCAATAAATCGCCAGGCCCAGATGGAATACACCCAGGGATACTAAGGGAACTAAGTGATGTGATAGCTAGACTGCTATATCTAATATTTCTAGACACTATCAAGATCGGCGTTGTACCATTGGATTGGCGCATTGCCAACGTGGTTCCAATTTACAGAAAAGGGTCCAAAAGTGAGCCTGGTAACTACAGGCCAGTAAGTCTCACTTCAGTAACAGGAAAAATTTTCGAGGGGTTTCTGAGAGACGCCATCGATGAGTACCTCAAGGAGAACAAGGGAATAACTCCTCACCAGCGTGGATTCGTGAGGGGTCGATCATGTCAGACCAATCTGATCAGCTTCTACCATGAAGTAAGCTCTAGGCTGGACCTGGGAGAGTCTATTGATCTCGTATATCTGGACTTCTCTAAAGCATTTGACACCGTGCCGCATAATAGGCTGATATATAAAATGAGGGAGCTCGGACTGGGCGAAAATGTGTGTAAGTGGGTAAAGATTAAAGAACTGGCTCAATGATAGAAAGCAGAGGGGGGTAATAAATGGTTCGTACTCTGATTGGGCCACAGTCGCTAGTGGGGGCCACAAGGTTCAGTATTAGGCCCCACTCTGTTCAACATATTTACCAACGTCCTGATAGAGGGGCTGCACAGCAAAATATCAATATTTACAGATGATACAAAGTTATACAAGATAATCAATGCAACGGAGGACAATGTGCGGCTACAAACGGACTGAGATAAGCCGGGGGATCGGGGGGGGGGGGGGGGGTAATGGAGGTCAATGTGGATAAATGTAAGGTTCTGCACCTGGGCAGGAGAAACGGATGTCACCAATATACACTGAATGGGGTACTGCTAGGGAAAAGACCTGGGGGTACTAGTGGGCTGTAGACTAAACTGGAGCAACCGATGCCAGTCAGCTGCTGCAAAAGCTATAGAGTCTTGGGGTGCAGTAAAAGAGGTATAGGGGCGAGGGACGAGAACATTATCCCCCCACTATATAAGGCACTTGTCAGGCCCCACATGGAATACTGCGTACAGTTCTGGTCACCGGGGCTCAGGAAAGATGTTACAGTGCTGGAGGGGGTCCAAAGAAGGGCGACTAAACTAATACATGGAATGAGAGGACTGGAATACCCAGAGAGGCACCAAAACTGGGATTATTCACCCCGGAAAAAAGACGGCTGAGGGGCGACCAAATAACTATGTATAAGTACATGAGGGGACCATACAAGGATCTCTGCCATGATCTGTTTATACCCAGGACTGCGACGGGAACGAGAGGGCATCCACTACGTCTAGAGGAAAGCAGGTTTCATCACCAACACAGAGGGGGGTTCTTTACTGTAAGAGCAGTGAGACTGTGGAACTCTCTGCCTGAGGATGTGGTGATGGCAGGATCCATAGGGGAGTGTAAGAGGGACTGGATGTCTTTCTGGAGCAAAAGGATATTACAGGATATAAATCTTAGGTTAATTGTTAATCTGGGTATACAGGCAGGTAGGAACTATTAGAGGTTGATCCAGGGAACAGTCTGATTGCCATTAGGGAGTCGGGAAGGAATTTTCCCCCCAAAAGGGTTAAAGGGGTTGTCCCGCGCCGAAACGGGTTTTTTTTTCCAATAGGCCCCCCGTTCGGCGCGAGACAAACCCGATGCATGTGTTAATAAAAAAAACCCGGATAGTACTTACCCGAATCTCCGCGCTGCGGCGACTTCTTCCTTCCCTTGCTAAGATGGCCGCCGGGATCTTCACCCACAGTGGACCGCAGGTCTTCTCCCATGGTGCACCGTGGGCTCTGTGCGTTCCATTGCCGATTCCAGCCTCCTGATTGGCTGGAATCGGCACACGTGACGGGGCGGAGCTACGAGGAGCAGCTCTCCAGCACGAGCGGCCCCATTCACCAGGGAGAAGACCGGACTGCGCAAGCGCGTCTAATCGGGCGATTAGACGCTGAAATTAGACGGCTCCATGGAGACGAGGACGCCAGCAACGGAACAGGTAAGTGAATAACTTCTGTATGGCTCATAATTAATGGACAATGTATATTACAAAGTGCATTAATATGGCCATACAGAAGTGTATAGACCCACTTGCTTTCGCGGGACAACCCCTTTAATTGGCTTCTGCTCTTGGGGTTTTTCGCCTTCCTCTGGATCAACAACACAGGAGGATGCGAACTATGTTACTATGTCATATCCGGTGTGTGTTGCACAGCTGCAGCTCTTGAGAGGTTAACTTCAAATAAATCATTGCCTGCATGTAGATGTATCAGTCAGTCATGGCATGAGGTGTGAGTGAAGGCCTAGATAGGAGTGCTTGAGAGCGGGAAAGCATCTTGTCTGCTGCCTGAGTGTCATCTAACACAGAGCCACATGGAGGCACCTTCAGCTTCCTTGTGGTGAAGATAGAAGAAGAGGAGAGATATCTCATGGCAACTGTATTGTGGATGTGAGTGGAGTGAGCCAAAGCATTCATAGAGAGCATTCCTAAGTAATTCTGTATGACGAGCCCCGTGCAAAAGTACGCTACCAAGTCACACCCACGCATCTCTAAGTGCCGGGTGCCAATACTAAAAGTCAAATTAATTGCTGCCAGAGTGTCTGCGGAGTGACCCCCCCCCCCCCTCCTCCAGAGTGCTCCCAGTCTAGTACCATACAGATAACGTGAACTGCAGCATCGGTGTCATCCTGTGTCTCCTCCCTGACCTCTGACCTCTCTTTTTACCTGCACTGTGAAGATTGTATCTGAGGACTGGGGGCATCAGCCTGACTGACGCTCCCTTTCCAACTAATACCAAAAAACTTACCGACAACTTCTTTAATGTCAAATGTGGGGTAGGCCACAGCTTTATTAACGATTTAACCCTTACTACCTATTTTTTCTAACTCGCTAACCCTTCCCATGCTCCAACCCGCTTTAACTTAACTGAATTCAACTTTAACAGTTCCACTGGACGTTTGTAAGCCCGCTTTCCTTGGGCTTGTAAACCTTCCCTCAAACCAGCATGGAAAGTTCAGGCAAAAACCAGCTGTGACGACTTCCAACAACTACAGTCTTATAAAGTCTCTCTTCGCCCAATCCCCCGGGCGGGTGGGTGGGTGTCTTGCACGGCTCCGTCTTCTCTCTTCACTTGCTTCTCACTTCTGTTCCTCTTCCCTTCTTCTTTCCCCCTTTCCGTTCTAAGCTCCTCCCCCTTTCTATCTCGCTATTATACTAAAGCTCCGCCCCCAGTCCCCTGCAGCCGCGTTACTCACTGTGCTGCATAAGATTACTGTGTGATAATTGTTTGCTACAAGTTATTTCAAGTAAAGTTCATATCGGGCCCTAACCGTTCCTAGGGACCCGAGGTGCTCGAAATCCGTGTCTGTGATTATTCTCCGCCGTGTAGCATACCGGTGTGTGGGAACGGTGGCGTCACCCGTGACAACTATTACCCCCATCCTCCTGTTTTATGGCATTCCCTATCCTAGGGGTGTCCTTGGGAATCAGCAGACATACTCTGGCCTTGATTGCGTGTCATCCCTCTGGGAAAGGAGTCTAATAGTAAGTTCTGCCGTGACAAGCCAACAACTAAGTAACTCTGTGCCCAAGAATAGGGTGTCCTTAATGTCACCAATCGGCTAATACCAGCGCTATAACCACTTGTCACGCAGAGCCTCGATCCATCACTCTAGCAGGGTTGCAAGTGTGGAGTCTTTAGAATACAGGTGGATTAGTACCCAGCTTTCCCAGGCTCCTGCATGCAGGCAGAACGAAAGCTCAAATCACCTCCTGATCGGGTCTAAATGCCTCCAGAGCTCCAAAATACCGGCACAAATTGCTGCCACTGCCAGCGTCTGTCCCCCAGGTAAACTGGAACGCGGATGAGGGGTTATTAACCCAATCTTCAGCGTTATGGTTCCCTAAGGGCGCCCACACACTTGGGGGGGGGGGACCGCTGTGGATTTAAAGCCCGTGGACATGAGGCCTAAAGGTTTATACTTTACCAGCCTGCCTATAGGGGGCGCCCACACACTTGGGTGTTTTTAATGCTGCGATATCGCTGCGTTTTTTAACGTGATTGTCTATGGGACCTTCTAATGTTAAAAACGCATCCCCAGTTGGCGCTTTGCGATTTTTGTGTGATGTGTTTTTAACATAGGGATGTATTAGACTCCCGCAGGTAGTTAAATACCTGCGGATGTCATTTTTCCCGTCAGGCGCGGATCCGCGTGCAGGAAAAAAAATGGACATGCTCCATTTTCGTGGGTGTCTCCCGCAGGCTTCTATTGAAGCCGTCCGGATTCGCGGGAGACCCGCGCCTGAATTAAACTCACCTGCTCCTGGCGTTGCGGTTCTTCCCTTCTTCGCGGCCGGATCTTCTTTCTTCGGCCCGACGGATGTGCCCGGCGCATGCGCGAGGCACGCTGCCGGCGAGCAGAGCACATCCGCGGGGCCGAAGAAAGAAGATACGGCCGCGAAGAAGGGGAGAACCGCAACGCCAGGAGCAGGTGAGTTTATTCTGATTTTTAGGCATCATGCTGCTGGGCAGGAGGGAACCGTTACGGATTCTACATATAGAATCCACAGCGGGCCTGATTTTCCCCGTGGACATGAGGCCTTATTCTACACAAGAGCTAGCAGTGCTGAGATGAAACTACAAGAGATGATTTACATAAAGGGGGAGGAGCTACAAGTACAAGTAGTATAAAACTAAAGGGACACAATAAGAGAAAATACCCGTCTATGTCACAAGGGACCCACTTAGTTTTTAAATCCTCTGCCGATCCCCCCCGCCGTCCTTCTTCTGACATCATCTAGGGCGGGTTGATTATATGAGTGGATCATCTGTAGGAAACCTCGATTTAATATTTTGGCCATACTTCACCAGGCGCTTCAATTCAGGAATTTATCTACTTGTAGGTATTAAACATGATGGGGGTCGATGATTGGCTACACCTATAGTCAATTCTGGGGGTCCTGGGGTCGCACAGTGACAGGAGTAACTGCACCAGGTCCACACTGTCCTCCCGGTTCTGAAAATGTACCTGACGTTGGGCTGGGGCTTTTGGGTGACCCATAATCCCCAATATGAAATTCTCTTTGATACGGCCATTAGTAGGTCGCAGTGCCAGAACATCTATGAAAAAAAAAACAGAGGTGTCAAACCTTGCTGGCAGGGGGTAATTAACATCCACCCGTCACTGGCAGGAGGTAATTAACATCCACCCGTCACTGGCAGGGGGTAATTAACATCCACCCGTCACTGGCAGGGGGTAATTAACATCCACCCGTCACTGGCAGGGGGTAATTAACATCCACCCATCACTGGCAGGGGGTAATTAACATCCACCCATCACTGGCAGGGGGTAATTAACATCCACCCGTCACTGGCAGGGGGTAATTAACATCCACCCGTCACTGGCAGGGGGTAATTAACATCCACCCGTCACTGGCAGGGGGTAATTAACATCCACCCGTCACTGGCAGGGGGTAATTAACATTCACCGGTCACTGGCAGGGGGTAATTAACATCCACCCGTCACTGGCAGGGGGTAATTAACATCCACCCCTCACTGGCTAACTTTATTGTCATCATGATCAAGGACTTCCTGAAGCCAAATGCACATCAGAGATGTCTGCAGATGTGAGGGAGAGGGAAATGTTCCCGATATCCTACATGCGGGGGGAAATGATCTGGGCAGCCGTTCCTCCACAACTTCGATTAAAGACATCAAGATTGACTTGCTGCGGCCGAGGACGGCTTGTGGTCTGGTCGGTTATTGTGACCCAGTTGGCGCGTCATTTGGCTAGATTAGTTGACTGTATTAATGAAACCTGGACCAATAAAGAGGTGGCGCACTTTGTGCAGCGTAATGGCGGAGTTGCAGTATGGCATCATGATTTGGAGGTGAGACTTATTGGTAGAAGGGTGCAGCCTATTAAAATGCTGTGGGTGGTCCTTGGACATCTAGGAGGGGCGGAGTGTGCCATCTTTTTGTGGAGGAACTCTCACTTGCGAGGTGGATGAGAAATGTGGCCATGAGGGGTGCTGACAATAAAATGAAGGTAATGTTACCCTGATGATGGTGGATGGGTTCTCTGGGGAGCCCACGGTACAATCAGTTTTAAGACCCATTGGCTCAGGTGCCCTCGAGGCAACGAGTGCAGCTGAGGGTACGTTATGGGCAGACGCGGTTGTACTGGGGGTTACCTCTTCATGATGTAATATAAAGTGGTTATTAGATTTTCTTCTTATAAATGGTTATTAACGGGCCGCTGTGGCCATTAAGCGCCGTCTCGCAGTGTCGTTATCTACAAGGTATCAACATCCCCTTATGCCTCGTTTAGACAGAATGATAAGTAACGCAGGCAAACCACTGACCAGCGAATGAGAAGCGTGAGGTTCCTGTTCGTCGTTCTGTTTCAGCCGGCATAAAAACCAGCGCCGTCTCCTAAACTTGTTGCGCCGTTTAACTGCTGGTTTTTCATAGGAATGTGAAACTCGAAACGACAAGCAAGCGCGAACCGCAGGACTCCCAACGAGAATCGTGAGTCTTAGGCCGGTTCACACCAGCGTTGTTACGCAGCTGTCTCGTCTGAGAATCGTGATCACGAAGCGTTGGATTCCAATGTTTAGCCCATCCGCATCATCCGTCAAAAAAATAGCACATCCGTGGCCGAATTCGGCAGCTGATTTTACATGCAGCCCGGAAAGATGGGTCTCAGCCTATCTTTTGGCTGAAACACGCTGGCAGTTCCATAAACTCCTATGGGAGCCGTCAGAAAAGGGAGAGGAGGCAGCCTATCAGTGGCGACCGCGGCGAAACACTGACAGCCGCTTCTAGTGAGGCATTTTAAAGTAATCAATAGTAGTTCTGCCAACCGAAGGAATTTTGGGGGCTGCAACGCATTTTACCTGCAATATAAAGCCAGCCGTGCGAATGGCCAAAAAACGTGAATAACAACCACGACTTGGTCGCAGCTATTCTTCGTTCATGCGATTTTAGACAGAGATGTGGACAGCGTTAAAATGCAAGGCTCATGTGAAGGAGGCCTAAACACTCTGCCCAAGCGTGAATGTCCGATGATGTCAGCAGCTCGTTCAGACTGGCAAACAAGAATTGCGCGATTCTCGGCCCGTGTAAAAGGGCCATTAGTCAAATGTGAGAAACTGTAAGTAGCCAGAAAACCCATAATTATACCGAGAGAGCCGGAGACTTGATTCCCCGAGGGCCAGCAAGCCAAGGCAGTGTTGCCAGAGAATGAGGCCGGCTTCACATGAGCATAAGTACAACTGCGCACCCTTCGCACAACCTCGGCCTCTAGAGCTAAGCGTAATCCTAATGGCGGAGCATTATGTGTTGACGATGCAGATTTTTCCCCCCGCCGCGCACTTCCGACCATCGCCGTTTATAATCATGGTGGAACAAGACTCCCTGGGAAGCTGTCCTTGTTGTGGGCTCGTCAGCAGCGCCCGCTGGGTCTTCAGTGCCTCCTCATCAGGCTGTGCGGTGATATGTCCATAAACTATTACAGCGTGCAGTAAAGATGGATGACTAATCTCGCCTCGCGCCGACCAGCTGCCTGCCCTCGTATCAACATGTCAGACCGCTCTAATTATTGCTCAGAAGCTGCTTTTCTGTCCTAAATCTCCAAATATGGGGGAAACGGCTGCAGCAATAATTACAGGGGAGGTGTAGGTAAAAAATAGCTGGTTCTACTCTGAAAGAGATCACAATAAAGGGGAACTCCAGCCGCGGCGAAGAGGACTTGTGTGCAGTCAGCGCTGATGGACGTGCGGTAAGAAATCCTTCGGAGAAGACAACCCTTTGACATTGGGCCCATTAGGCTCTTGCACACAGAAGAGCAAGACATGCGTACAGCTTCCATGTGTAAGGGGCTTCTGCTCTACTGCTGTTGCCAATTATTTCTTGATTTTGTTAAGTTTGACAACCAGACTGATATGTGAGTATCTGTAACTTTAAGAGGGGGAGGGGGCACAGCAAGCTGGTCTCTAAAAGGGGAACAGCAAGCTGGTCTCTGAGCGGGGAACAGTAAGCTGGTCTCTGAGCGGGCAACAGTAAGCTGGTCTCGGAGCGGGCAACAGTAAGCTGGTCTCTGTGAGGGGAACAGCAAGCTGGTCTCTGTGAGGGGAACAGCAAGCTGGTCTCTGTGAGGGGAACAGCAAGCTGGTCTCTGAGTGGGGAACAGCAAGCTGGTCTCTGAGCGGGCACCGCAAGCTGGTCTCTGAGGGAGCACAGCAAGCTGATCTCTGAGGGGGCACAGCAAGCTGGTCTCTGACTGCCCCCCCCAGACACCTCTGACTGCCCTCCCCCGACACCTCTGACAGCCCCCCTGACACGTCTGACAGCCCCCCTGACACGTCTGACAGCCCCCCCAACACCTCTTACTGCCCCCCAACACCTCCGACTGCCCTCCTGACACCTCTAACAGCCCCTTGACACCTCTGAGAGCTGCTCAACAACTCTGACTGCCCCGCGACACCCCAAACACCTTTGACTGCACCCCACAGACACCTCTGACTGCCCTCCACCCAGACACATCATACTGCCCCCTGACACCTCTGACTGCCCCCTCTTACTGCCCCCTCTGACTGCCCCCCCAGACACCTCTGACTGCCTCCCAGACACCTCTAACTGCCCCCCCCAGACACTTCTGACTGCCCCCCAGACACCTCTGACTGCCCCCCCCCCTCAGACACTTCTGACTGCCCCCCAGACACCTCTGACTGCCCTCCCCAGACACCTCTGACTGCCCTCCCCAGACACCTTTGACTGCCCTCCACCCAGACACATCATACTGCCCCCTGACACCTCTGACTGCCCCCTCTGACTGCCCTCCCCAGACACCTCTGACTGCCCCCTCTGACTGCTCCCCCCCCAGACACCTCTGACTGCCCCCCCAGACACTTCTGACTGCCCCCCAGACACCTCTGACTGCCCCCCTCAGACACTTCTGACTGCCCCCCAGACACCTCTGACTACCCCCTCTGACTGCCCTACCCAGACACCTCTGACTGCTCTCCCCAGACACCTCTGACTGCCCCCCCAGACACTTCTGACTGCCCCACAGACACCTCTGACTGCCACCCACCCAGACACATCTGACTGCCCCCTGACACCTCTGACTGCTCCCCTCTGACTGCTCCCCTCTGACTGCCCCCCCCCAGACACCTCTGACTGCCACCCACCCAGATACGTCATATTGCCCCACAGAAACCTCTGACTGCCCTCCACCCAGACACATCATACTGCCCCCTGACAACTCTGACTGCTCCCCTCTGACTGCCCCCCCCCCCCCCGACACCTCTGACTGCCACCCACCCAGATACGTCATACTGCCCCCTGACAACTCTGACTGCTCCCCTCTGACTGCCCTCCCCAGACACCTCTGCCCCCCCCCCCCCCAGACACCTCTGACTGCCCCCCCCAGACACCTCTGACTGCCCTCCCCCGACACCTCTGACAGCCCCCCTGACACGTCTGACAGCCCCCCCCCAACACCTCTTACTGCCCCCCAACACCTCTGACTGCCCTCCTGACACCTCTAACTACCCCACAGACACCTCTAACAGCCCCTTGACACCTCTGACAGCCGCTCAACAACTCTGACTGCCCCGCGACACCCCAAACACCTTTGACTGCACCCCACAGACACCTCTGACTGCCCTCCATCCAGACACATCATACTGCCCCCTGACACCTCTGACTGCCCCCTCTGACTGCCCTCCCCAGACACCTCTGACTGCCCCCCCCAGACACCTCTGACTGCCCCCCCCAGACACCTCTCACTGCCCCCCCCCCCACACACCTCTGACTGCCCTCCCCCCACACACACCTCTGACTGCCCCCCCAGACACCTCTGACTGCCCCCCCCCCAGACACTTCTGACTGCCCCCCCCAGACACTTCTGACTGCCCCACAGACACCTCTGACTTCTCTCCACCCAGACACATCATACTGCCCCCTGACAACTCTGACTGCTCCCCTCTGACTGCCCTCCACCCAAATACGTCATACTGCCTCTCAGACACTTCTGACTGCCCCCCCCCAGACACCTCTGACTGCCCCCCCCACACACCTCTGACTGCCCTCCCCCCACACACACCTCTGACTGCCCCCCCAGACACCTCTGACTGCCCCCCCAGACACTTCTGACTGCCCCCCAGACACCTCTGACTGCCCCCCCCCAGACACCTCTGACTGCCCCCCCCCAGACACTTCTGACTGCCCCACAGACACCTCTGACTTCTCTCCACCCAGACACATCATACTGCCCCCTGACACCTCTGACTGCTCCCCTCTGACTGCCCTCCCCAGACACCTCTGACTGCCCCCCACCCAAATACGTCATACTGCCCCTCAGACACCTCTGATGGTGGCACATCTCCCCAAGGATCCTGAATGTTGTAATCTAACTGCCCATGTGGACATGTGTCGTAAGAGCTGGGAGGCCCCCTGTGGGTTAGACGGTCGGCTGGTCATACATGTAATATGTACCTGCTCAGCGGGGCGCCTGTAATGCCGTGGTCTCTGCTGCCCAGTAACCTTTATGAGTGGTCAGACATCAGGTACCCTGCAGCCCACGAAACAGAGACCCCCGCAGCAAGAGCAGCACTCACCTGTCCTCTGTACCTGCCATCCAGCGCTGCAGCTGCACAGGTGATGTCACAGGAAGGCAGCACAGGGCTGATATCATGGCATCCAGGGGGTGAGCACTGATGCCAGGAGAACGGGCACGGTGACTGCTTTGGCGTAACCACTTAAGGACGCGCCCCTTTCTTTTAATTCCATTTTTCAGTTTTTCTTCCAGATTTAAAAAAGAATCCTAACTCTTCTCCATCCGTTGCCGTCTGAAGGCTTCCTGGTGGGTTCGCGGGCGAGCGGTATTGGTCACTGGTGCCCTATAATGTGCTGGGAAACATTTACTAAATTGGAGTGAAATGGACAAAAACGACATTCCGCCATCTTTGGGGGAGTGGGGGTCATCTACAATGTACAACCTGCAGCAGAAATGTCCTGATGAGTTACTCTCCGATCCGCTCGCCTCCCGCCGTGCCCGATTACACCCTTTATGCTGCTGCACGACTTTTATTTTGTTCTAAAGATATTTTATATTTTTTTAGTATTTTCTGCCGCCATCTTTTACCGCCATATCTTTTTTGTTTTTAGTTGTGCGAAGGCTCATTTGTTTTTGCCGGACGTCCCGTAGTTTCTATTGGTACCGTTTTGGAGTTCATGCGACTTTTGGATCCGTTTTTATTACACTTTTTCTTGGAGACGAGGTGACCAAAAAAAGCGCAATTTTGACATTGTTTATTTTTTCTGATGGTGTTCACCGTGCGGGATAAAAGATGCGTTCCTCTGATAAATCGTATCATCAATAGGCAGAAGCTCCCCGCGCTGCTTAAGGCTGGTATCCAGGTGACCCCCCCCGAGCTTTTATTGTGGCGTAGCCGGGACCGCTACTCGTGCGATGCGTTACAGCGCTCAAAAGGCGTCTTTATCAAGCGTAGCAAACACAACACATAATCATCCTTATGCCCCTTTGTAGATGCTTTCCTAATCCCAGCAACAAAGACTCCATCCCTTCCGGGGTCACATGACGGGCGGTGACCTCTACTGGTCACGCGAGTCACAACGGAAGGCCGGGGGTCCGGAGATTGCTGCTTGCAATTTCGTAACGTCTGCACATACGTTTCTAATTTGTGATCACCCGACTGTCAGGGCGTCAGACATCCCACCGCGTCACTTGGAACGCTGCAGGCGCAGGGCGTGGGTTCCACGCTACGTAAAAACGCAAGAGCAACACTTCCCTTTTTCCGCTCCCAGATAATGAACTTTATTATTAGAAAAGGACAATATGTCCGGGCATCTTATGTCGGCGTACTAACATGATGAACTGTGCAGATCCGAACAATGTGACAGTGTATATAATGCGGACCAGTAGACCAGCCACCGATATAATCGCACTGGGATCACTTTATACCCTCGGCTACATTTCCTCAAACACTTTATAACTATCTCATGAAATAAAAATACAGTGAAGTGAAAAGCGTGGTTCTATATTCCTCCCCACGGATCATAGAGCACACCTACATCTATTACATGGGCTAAAGAATACATGACGCCTCCAAATAGACAGTTACTGATTGGAGGGGCTCGTTCATTCCAGCTCAATGTGCTTTAGAGATACTCAGAGCAGGGGGTCAATTTCCCTAAAAAACCTTAAATACGTGATTTGTGGCTTCATATTATCATTACCCATGTACCCATTCTCCCGATGGATCCATACTAGACATGGATCACCCATATATCCGATAGGCCCATCCTAACCCATCCGCGGTTCTCTGACTTCAGGCCCATTAACAAAGTAGTAGATGTCTAAGAATGTAGAGGTGGAGCATTCGGCCAAATGTCTGACACCCCAACCAGGTTTTCGATCCGATGTTCTCGATGTTTATAGATGTATTTCAGGTACCTCGTTTAATCCATTTGGGACGAACGTATCTAATTAAAAAATCCCAAACGTCTCCTTTATGCGCAAATTGCTGAAGGATCTGTCTGGAAGATGTTGGAGACTCGAGAGGTGTGACGTTCATGAGGGATGATTGACATCCGGAGTTATACTGTGCTGCATGAAACTATTGTCAATGTTGCTTCTATGTTTTTTAATTCGAGACCTTAATGCATTTTGGGTTCTGCCCACCTACCTTAGGCGGCTGATCTTGACTCCTCCCTTTAGGAGGGCGTGAAGCAGCAGGAATATTTTTAACTATTCTGTTTTTCTGAAGTACCAGTGATGGACTATCCTTTAGTTCTCTTTTTAGGTAAGGGTCACATTTAGGGATATTCCAGTGTTTTTTTTAGAATGGATCTGGCTATGCTGTGAGTTGTATTTGGTGATGAATCTAGTGTTTATCCCCCACTCCCCATTATATCCTCTTCTCTGTCCTTGGGTACTGTCTTCTGCACCTGTCTGTCTTCTTTGATCTCCTTGGGATAGTCTTTTTCACAAAAGCGTCTCTTAATGATCTTTAAATTTTGTGACAGGCGAGCAATTTCTCCTGATTCTCTTCATCTGGCCACGTGGAATGTTCATTTCCCAGTTTTTGTGGTGACAACTGTGGGAATCGGGGTAGCT
Organism: Eleutherodactylus coqui; assembly: GCA_035609135.1. Taxonomy (NCBI): domain Eukaryota; kingdom Metazoa; phylum Chordata; class Amphibia; order Anura; family Eleutherodactylidae; genus Eleutherodactylus; species Eleutherodactylus coqui. The sequence goes on along the minus strand of CM069407.1, from coordinate 938,403 downwards.
ATTACTATCCACTGATTTGAAGTGGGTAGGGGTCGTTATTCGATTACCTTGAGATGTAAGCTCCAGATAAAGAAACAGCACTTTATTGAAATCCATTGTATCCATGAACTACAGATTGTGATCATCGTCATTCAGATTGCTGATAAATGCCCTAAGTTCCATCTTGCCCCCTTTCCAGATGATTAAGATGTCATCTATATACCTCTTGAATAAAATAATGCGGGGGTCTGAGAATCTATCTCTTTCAAAAAATCCCATGAAGAGATTGGCAAGACTTGGCGCACATTTGGTACCCATGGCGGTCCCAAAAATGTGTTTATAGAATTTTTTATTATGTGAAATAGTTGTTGCTGAGGATGAGGTCTATGGCCCTAAGGATAAATACCTTCTATTGGAAAGGCATGAGTGGATCTTCAGAGAGAAATCGGTCCACTGGCTGAATGCCCATTTGATGGGGGATGTACAGTGCTGCCACATCAAGAGTTCACCATATATAAGATGAATCCCAGGGAGTTTCTTCTAGTATTTTCAGAATGTGCCCAGTGTCCTTAATAAGGGAGGGTAGTTGGAAGACATACCTTTGTAGCTGTAAATCTAGGTATTCCGATAGGTGGTGGTGATGGAACCCATTCCTGCTACTATCGGTCTTCCTGGGGGGCTCTGTAGATATTTGTTGATTTTTGGAATGTGGTAGAGATAAGGCGTCTCAACTGAGACTCCACACATGTATTTCGCCTCTTGATGGGACAAGCAGTTGACCTTTTTGCCTTCATCAATGAAGTAAAAAAAGGCTGCACTTGTCAGGATGGGCGGCTATCGGAGTCGGCTGACACTGTCACTCCTGTGGCGGGTGTGCGGCGCAGGGGGACTCCGCTTGGTCACCACTCCTGGACGCGTGGCTCCGATACGCTGCAGGAGTGCTAGGAACGTGGTGGCTGCTGCCCAGTGCCATGTTCCTGTTGCCATGGCAGCCTGCTGCATCTCCGCTGACCTAGTTTGGTCTGCTAGTGCTGAGGGAGGTTCTCCCAGCACTTTCTGATTATCCTGCTGCAGTCAGGTGCTCACCCCAATCAGTTACCTCCATACACTGCCAGTGTTTGTATAGGCTTCCTTGCACCCACCAGCGTTACCTTGTATTCCTGATCATTAGTGTACTGACCTCGGCTTTTCCGCTGACCTGACTCTGTCTCCTCCTTCTGTACTGCGCTTCTCCGGACTGACTTTTTGTGCTTGACCCTGGCTTGCTCCTGGACTGGTTTGCGGTTTTCCCTTTGTGCTTCGCTGTGGTTGTCTGTTTGTCTGTCCATTTGTTTTCTGTTTCCAGGGATTGTGGCTTTCCCCAGCATTCTCCTAGCCAGTATAGGGACCGTCGCCCAGTTGCCCGCCTGGGGTTAGCCAGGAGTGGAGGCAAGTAGGCAGGGCCAGGGGTTGTGGGCTACGTTGCAGGGACCCCGACTTCTGCTTTCCCTGGTACCCTGACAGCACTGATCTCTTCAGTGGGATCTTTCATTAATCTTTTATAATATTACATATCCACAATCTTCAGGGCTTCCCTATCATACCGTGTAATATCCCTGGTCGGCTTGTTTGTCACTATAGAGACTTCAAGGTGTTCTGTTGGGATCTCGTGAGGTTAGTTTTCTGAAAGGATGGTTTACTACTAGAGATGAGCGAACGTACTCGTCCGAGCTTGATACTTGTTCGAGTATTAGCGTGTTCGAGATGCTCGTTACTAGAGGCGAGCACCACGCGATGTTCGAGTTACTTTCACTTTCATCTCTGAGACGTTAGTGCGCTTTTCTGGCCAATAGAAAGACAGGGAAGGCATTACAACTTCCCCCTGCGACGTTCAAGCCCTATACCACCCCCCTGCAGTGAGTGGCTGGCGAGATCAGGTGTCACCCGAGTATATAAATTGGCCCCTCCCGCGGCTCGCCACAGATGCATTCTGACAGAGATCAGGGACAGCGCTGCTGGTGCCGGAGCTGCTATAGGGAGAGTGTTAGAAGATATTTTAGGCTTCAAGAACCCCAACGGTCCTTCTTAGGGCCACATCTAACCGTGTGCAGTACTGTGGAAGCTGCTTTTAGCAGTGTTGCACTTTTTCTTTTTTTGTATATCGGCCGTGCAGAGCATTGCGCCCTGCAGTAATTAGACATAGTGCAGGGCCAGTAGTGGTGGTTAGGCAGGGACAGAAGACATATATTGTGAGGCAGGGACAGAAGACATATATTGTGAGGCAGGGACAGAACACATATATTGTGAGGCAGGGACAGAAGACATATTGATTGAATATAGGCAGTGGGCCTTTGCAAAAACATTTGGGGAAAAAAATCTATTTGGGCTGCCTGTGACTGTCCTCAGTGTACTGGGTCTGTGCTGGGTGTAGTAGTCCTCCTAATTCATACACAGCCAGCTAAGTGTTACAGCAGGCTTGCGCAAAATTCTTTCCTGGCGTTCCGTAAGCGAAGTCAGCCTCCAACCACAGGCCAATAAGCGGCACATTTAATTACAGCGTTCTGTTTCTGCATTACTGGTAATACAGCATGCTGAGGGGTAGGGGTAGGCCTAGAGGACGTGGACGCGACCGAGGACGCGGAGGCCCAAGTCAGGGTGTGGGCACAGGCCGAGCTCCTGGTCCGGGTGTATCACAGCCGACTGCTGCGGGATTAGGAGAGAGGCACGTTTCTGGCGTCCCCACATTCATCTCACAATTAATGGGTCCACGCGGTAGACCTTTATTAGAAAATGAGCAGTGTGAGCAGGTCCTGTCGTGGATGGCAGAAAGTGCATCCAGCAATCTATCGACCACCCAGAGTTCTGTGCCGTCCACTGCTGCAACTCAGAATCCTCTGTCTGCTGCTCCTCCTTCCTCCCAGCCTCCTCACTCCATTACAATGACACATTCTGAGGAGCGGGCAGACTCACAGGAACTGTTCTCGGGCCCCTGCTCAGATTGGGCAGCAATGGTTCCGAATCCTCTCCCACTAGAGGAGTTTGTCGTGACTGATGCCCAACCTTTGGAAAGTTCACGGGGTCCGGGGGATGAGGCTGGGGACTTCCAGCAACTGTCTCAAGACCTTTCAGTGGGTGAGGAGGCCGATGACGATGAGACACAGTTGTCTATCAGTGAGGTAGTAGTAAGGGCAGTAAGTCCGAGGGAGGAGCGCACAGAGGATTCGGAGGAAGAGCAGCAGGACAATGAGGTGACTGACCCCACCTGGTTTGCTATGCCTACTGAGGACAGGTCTTCAGAGGGGGAGGCAAGGGCAGCAGCAGGGCAGGTTGCAAGAGGCAGTGCGGTGTCCAGGGGTAGAGGCAGGGCCAGACCGAAGAATCCACCAACAGTTTCCCAAAGTGCCCCCTCGCGCCATGCCACCCTGCAGAGGCCGAGGTGCTCAAAGGTCTGGCAGTTTTTCACTGAGAGTGCAGACGACCGACGAACAGTGGTGTGCAACCTTTGTCGCGCCAAGATCAGCCGGGGAGCCACCACCAGCCTCACCACCACCAGCATGCGCAGACATATGATGGCCAAGCACCCCACAAGGTGGGACGAAGGCCGTTCACCGCCTCCGGTTTGCACCACTGCCTCTCCCCCTGTGCCCCAACCTGCCACTGAGATCCAACCCCCCTCTGAGGACACAGGCACTACCGTCTCCTGGCCTGCACCCACACCCTCACCTCCGCTGTCCTCGGCCCCATCCACCAATGTCTGTCAGCGCACCGTCCAGCCGTCGCTAGCGCAAGTGTTGGAGCGCAAGCGCAAGTACACCGCCACGCACCCGCACGCTCAAGCGTTAAACGTGCACATAGCCAAATTTATCAGCCTTGAGATGCTGCCGTATAGGGTTGTGGAAACGGAGGCTTTCAAAAGTATGATGGCGGCGGCGGCCCCGCGCTACTCGGTTCCCAGTCGCCACTACTTTTCCTGATGTGCTGTCACAGCCCTGCACGACCACGTCTCCCGCAACATTGTACGCGCCCTCACCAACGCGGTTACTGCCAAGGTCCACTTAACAATGGACACGTGGACAAGCACAGGCGGGCAGGGCCACTATATCTCCCTGACGGCACATTGGGTGAATTTAGTGGAGGCTGGGACAGAGTCAGAGCCTGGGACCGCTCACGTCCTACCCACCCCCAGAATTGCGGGCCCCAGCTCGGTGGTGGTATCTGCGGCGGTGTATGCTTCCTCCACTAAACCCTCCTCCTCCTCCTCCTACGCAACCTCTGTCTCGCAATCAAGATGTGTCAGCAGCAGCAAGTCGCCAGCAGTCGGTGTCGCGCGGCATGGCAGCACAGCGGTGGGCAAGCGTCAGCAGGCCGTGCTGAAACTACTCAGCTTAGGAGATAAGAGGCACACGGCCCACGAACTGCTGCAGGGTCTGACAGAGCAGACCGACCGCTGGCTTGCGCCGCTGAGCCTCCAACTGGGCATGGTCGTGTGTGACAATGGCCGTAACCTGGTGGCGGCTCTGCAGCTCGGCAGCCTCACGCACGTGCCATGCCTGGCCCACGTCTTTAATTTGGTGGTTCAGCGCTTTCTGAAAAGCTACCCACGCTTGTCAGACCTGCTCGGAAGGGTGCGCCGGCTCTGCGCACATTTCCGCAAGTCCCACACGGACACTGCCACCCTGCGCACCCTGCAACATAGGTTTCATCTGCCAGTGCACCGACTGCTGTGCGACGTGCCCACACTGTGCAACTCTACGCTCCACATGTTGGCCAGGCTCTATGAGCAGCGTAGAGCTATAGTGGAATACAAACTCCAACATGGGCGGCGTAGTGGGAGTCAGCCTCCTCAATTCTTTACAGAAGAGTGGACCTGGTTGGCAGACATCTGCCAGGTCCTTGGAAACTTTGAGGAGTCTACCCAGATGGTGAGCGGCGATGCTGCAATCATTAGCGTCACCATTCCTCTGCTATGCCTCTTGAGGAGTTCCCTGCAAAGCATAAAGGCAGACGCTTTGCGCTCGGAAACAGAGCCGGGGGAAGACAGTATGTCGCTGGATAGTCAGAGCACCCTCCTGTCTATATCTCAGCGCGTTGAGGAGGAGGAGGAGGAGCATGAGGAGGATGAGGAGGAGGGGGAAGAGACAGCTTGGCCCACTGCTGAGGGTACACATGCTGCTTGCCTGTCATCCTTTCAGCATGTATGGCCTGAGGAGGAGGAGGAGGAGGAGGAGGATCCTGAAAGTGATCTTCCTAGTGAGGACAGCCATGTGTTGCGTACAGGTACCCTGGCACACATGGCTGACTTCATGTTAGGATGCCTTTCTCGTGACCCTCGCGTTACACGCATTCTAGCCACTACGGATTACTGGGTGTACACACTGCTCGACCCACGGTATAAGGAGAACCTTTCCACTCTCATACCCGAAGAGGAAAGGGGTTCGAGAGTGATGCTATACCACAGGGCTCTGGCGGACAAACTGATGGTAAAATTCCCATCCGACAGCGCTAGTGGCAGAAGGCGCAGTTCCGAGGGCCAGGTAGCAGGGGAGGCGCAGAGATCAGGCAGCATGTACAGCACAGGCAGGGGAACACTCTCTAAGGCCTTTGACAGCTTTATGGCTCCCCAGCAAGACTGTGTCACCGGTCCCCAGTCAAGGCTGAGTCAGCGGGAGCACTGTAAAAGGATGGTGAGGGAGTACGTAGCCGATCACACGACCGTCCTCGGTGACGCCTCTGCCCCCTACAACTACTGGGTGTCGAAGCTGGACACGTGGCCTGAACTCGCGCTGTATGCCCTGGAGGTGCTTGCTTGTCCTGCGGCTAGCGTCTTGTCAGAGAGGGTGTTTAGTGTGGCTGGGGGAATCATCACGGATAAGCGTACCCGCCTGTGAACCGACAGTGCCGACAGGCTTACACTCATCAAGATGAACAAAGCCTGGATTTCCCCAGACTTCTCTTCTCCACCAGCGGACAGCAGCGATACCTAAGCAATACGTAGGCTGCACCCGCGGATGGAAGCATCGTTCTCTATCACCATCAAAAACGGGGACCTTTTAGCTTCATCAATCTGTGTCTAATATTCCTCCTCCTCCTCCTGCTCCTCCTCCTGCTCCTCCTCCTGAAACCTCACGTAATCACGCCGAACGGGCAATTTTTCTTAGGCCCACAAGGCTCACTCATATAACTTTTGTAAACAATTTTTATACATTTCAATGCTCATTAAAGCGTTGAAACTTTCACCTCAACCAATTTTTATTTTAACTGGGCTGCCTCCAGGCCTAGTTACCAATTAAGCCACATTAACCAAAGCGATTAATGGGTTTCACCTGCCCTCTTGGTTGGGCATGGGCAATTTTTCTGAGGTACATTAGTACTGTTGGTACACCAATTTTTTGGGGCCCTCGCCTACAGTGTAATCCAATTAATTTTTTGCCCACCTGCATTACAGCTGACGTTACATCAGCTGTGCTGGGCACTGCAATGGGATATATTTATGTACCGCCGGTGCAGCCCAACATGTAGCCCCTCGCCTGCCCTATCCGTTGCTGTGTCGTTCCCATCTCTTTCTTGAATTGCCCAGATTTTCACAAATGAAAACCTTAGCGAGCATCGGCGATATACAAAAATGCTCGAGCCCCCTATTGACTTCAATGGGGTTCGTTACTCGAAACGAACCCTCGAGCATCGCGAAAAGTTCGTCCCGAGTAACGAGCACCCGAGCATTTTGGTGCTCGCTCATCTCTATTTACTACACATTTCTTTAAAGTCCTTTAAGACATTTTGGTAGAATAACTCTACATCTGGTCTCCAGTTGGTGACAATCGGATCATTAGGATTAAACATGTGGCCATCGGGATGACCTCCGTGGGCTTTTTCCTCTATTGTTTTCTATCCTGTTGTATGATGAAATGCCTATTAAGCTTCCGGATACATTTATTGGGATTGACAAACAAATCAAATAAACCGGACTCTCTGGTGGGACTAATCGGCGGTCCTCTTGCCAAAACTTTAGCTTCTTTTCTAAGATGGATATGCTGTGAAATGCTGAATATACCCAATTCCTCAGCTTCGGTGCGGTCTATTATTTCATTCTTTATTGGTATTTCTGTTGAGTCGCCTGCCGCCTCTTTTTCCTTTCTTTTTCCTGAACTATTTCTTTGCATACTTGCTTCCAATGGGAGTGGGGAGTAAAATTCATACCGAACCTCCATGAGGTTGCAGCATCCCATAGATTGACCCCGGACACATGGCATATGCTGAGAAGCTGGGAGGGAAGGATGCTGGCTTGTCAGGGCGGCACTTGCCACACTCCTTTCCAGAGAGACGCACACAGCAAAGGCCAGGTCAGTGAGGGCCTCTTCCAGACGACCCTAGGATAGGGATGCCCAACAGATGGTGGAATAGGGATTGTGGTTGTCACGGGTGATGCTACCGTTCCAGTACCCCCTGGCATGACCATCAGCGGGGAAATAAACAAGCCACAGAGAAGGGTATAGTACCTCAGGTCCCCGGGAACGGTCAGGGCCTGGAACAAATTTTACTTAAAGATAACTTCAGCAATACACAAGGCACAGGAATTATAGACAGAGAACAGTGCAGGCGATGGGTAAGCTAGAGAACCTCCACACGGCAGGCCCAGACTTAGGGACGCCAGTGTGTGACTAAATAAAGATGCGTACCTCCACTCAGCAGACCCAGACTTCAGTATGCTCAGGTGTGAAATGATAATGATAATAGATAAGTACCTCTGCACTAAGCCTTGGGATGAAACGCTCACTTGTTGCTCACTCCCTCTCTTTTGGGGGCTCACTCCTTCTTCATAGATACAGACACTCGGGAAATCTCTCCTCCTCTTCCATTCTTCACCACATGGAAGTTGATGGTACCTCCATGTGGTTGGCACTCTTAGGAACCAAGAAGACATGGACCTCTTCCCGCACTCACATTTATAGCTTCTCTCATACCACGTGACAGGTCATAAATTGGTGTCCCTCTATCTATTTGTAATGCTTTAGTTCTCTGAACTGCGCATGCTCTGCTTTGGTGGTCAATCACCCCCTTGTGAATGGCGGATGTGGACAGTGCCGCGCATGCGCTAGAGATATAGAGGATGCCAAACTGTCGCCCAGCTTTGTGTATGCGCGTCTGCACTACATTGATAATTCTCCTTTCGCCTCTAGTCGCACGAGACTTGACGCGATTGGCCCATGCGCAGTTACTAACAGGTGACGCCGAGCAGCGTCTGGGACGACACGGAGCTGGCAATGGATGCTGTATGGACTGCGCCTGTACTCCCCATTATGATCAGGTGATGGGTAAGAGAAATGATTATTGAGGGGATGTTTTTGTGTTTTCTGTCGTTTGATTGGACATGTATTTTTGTGGGCTATTTAAGATCAGCGTTTCTAATGTATGACCAGGCTTGAGAAAGACTAAAACAGTTGAAACGTTGCCTGTTTGTAACATGGAGCAATAAAGACCTATTGTTTTATTTAAACACGGCCGATGCCGCCACTTTCTATTATTGTGTGGAGTTAGGCAAGCTCAGGGAGGAGAACACAGGATGACCCCCGACCTTCAGACTAAGTTATCTGTAAGGTTCTGCTCCTGGAAAGGGATCACTCCAGAGGAGGATGAGGGAAGGGAACACTCCACTGACACTCACTTGTACTCTGTAGCATAAACACTGCATGGCGGACACCTTTCTTTTCACTCTCATTCTCACAAGTAGTTCCTGGAGTTGGGAACCTCAGGATACCTCTCTTCTGCTTCCATCCCTTCACCATATGAGGTTGAAGGTACCCCCATGTGGTTGGCACTCTCACTCCTCTCACAACGGTTGAAGATAGAAGACCACACCTAGCTCACAATCACTCATATTTATATCATTCAATAACACGTGACTAGACGAGCTTGATACATTTTCCAGACATATCCCAGCCACTTGCAGACATTAACCTCTTACATGCTGCAGCTGTGCAATACACATAACTAGAGACAAGACGATTTGCACGGTGCATCTACACTGAAGGCATGACATGTATGACAGTTATGAAGGGGCCAGATATATAGACTCCAGGCCACTACACTACAATCTCTGCAGATCATCAACTCGAAGTGCTTCCTATACAGAGTTGGCCACAGGAGCCTCCGCTGGTCCATGTTCTGACACAGCATTTGGCCACACAAGTCCAGCAGAAGACCACCCCATCTGGAGGAGACTTCAGAGACATCACTTTCTGCCAGGGCCTATTTTTTAAAGGACGATCACAAGTTTCATCTTAGGCCTCATAGATGAGATGTCCTGTGCGCTCAGTGGAAACAGCAAGGATTATGATGCAGCTGATGGTGGACGTCACATGTTCTGTACAGATGGAGGGCTGCCCTCAGTCGTCTCCTCTGAGGGGTCCAAGAAACTGCAGTCCAACATTGCTCCTTGCCAGTTAAACTTCTGTCAAATCACTGAGGAGCGCGTGTTCTGTTTTTTTCTATCTTCCGGTGTTGACCTAGTCCTGGATTCATACAAGAACGGTGTGCAACTTGCCAGACTAGCGAAAGGCGGTGTGCAGTTAAAAAATAATAAATTAGTTTTTGGGTCTTTAGGATACCTGTGGCGTTGGATAGGTTGAGACGGTAAGTTGTCAGGTTTGTGATGCCAGCTTACATACAGGCCGAGACTTGTGCCGGACAAAATAATAATAAAAATGGGAAAAATAAAATGAAAGGGATTGTCCTTTCCTCTGGAGGGTAGTGCAGTACTTCAGTGCAGATGTTACAGTAGTGGGAAGGGACTCCAGGAAGCAGGATTAAACTTTGAATCAATAGGACAGTTTATTCACAGATAAGCAGCTTCAACAACTTCATCCATTTCTCGTTACTCTGTTACTTGAGGTAGATATACATTTCCATTCAGCAGCACCTGTGCTCTGGAACGCGCTACCCAAAACTCTCTGGGCAATCACTGACACACTAAACTTCAGGTGCGCTTTAAAAACGCCCCTCTTCAGGGAGGCATACCATATCCCCTAAACCAAACCTCTCTGTACCCCCCTGATAACATGCTCCCTGACCTACTGACTGCAATCCCTGCTAGCCGCCATCAGCTGCCCCCTGCAGTCACACCGATTCAACCGCTATTTGGCATGACCATTGTGTATGTGTATAGCATCCTAGGCTCTCTGCTCCGCCATACCGTGCACATCTCCAGCCCTTTACCTTCTGTGTCCCCCCCATTATTTGTAGTATGTAAGCTCATTGGAGCTCTGCACCCCTACTGTCTCCATCAGCTGATTACTACATGGAACCGGGGTCTTGTATCTGTTCCCTGTCTTGTAAGCGCTGCGGAATATGTTGGTGCTATATAATTAAAGATTATTAGAATCCTAGAATGGTAATGTTAGGAGGGACCTCCGGGGTCATCGAAGTCATCAGGTCCTCTGGGGTCATCCGGACCTCCAGGGTCATCGGGTCCAACCCCCTGCTCAGTGCAGGATCACTAAATCATCCCAGACAGATATCTGTCCGGCCTCTGAGGACTTCCATTGTAGGAGAACTCCCCACCTCCTGTGACAACCTGTTCCACTCATTGATCCCCCTCACTGTCTAATATCTAATCTGTGTCTCCTCCCTCTCAGTTTCATCCCATTGCTTCTAGTTTTTCCTTGTGCAGATGAGAATAGGGCTGATCCCTCTGCACTGTGACAGCCCTTCAGATATTTGTAGACCGCTATTAAGTCTCCTCTCAGCCTTCTTGGGGCCGGGACATAAAGGGTGTAAACGGAGATTATGTTATATTGATTTGTAGACAATCTTCTGGGTTCTTCTACTGTTATCCAGACATGATAGGGTTAAGTTGTATTAATCCTTGTTAAAACGTTTAATGACGGTGCGACTATTTCATTTGGAGCTGGACTATGAGTCCTTTCATGTTGGCGCAGTAGATGGTAGGTAATACAGGATACAGGATGCAAGTAACAGAACAGAGTAACGAAAAAACAGTTATAGGTTAACAGAAAAAAGCCCTTAAATTCAGCTGTACTGCTACGTGAAGCCAGCGGTCACTGACTACAGAGGGTAACGACATGGTTAATAATTACAATATCAATCGTGTATAGCTGAAATAGAACAAAGGATACTTAAACATAAACTGAGAATCGCCGCGTACAGCTTGTCGATGACCAAGGCAGTAGCTGCAACTGGCAGATTAGGAATTACTGACGGCAATTACCCAAACGTCCCAGGCTCATTTACAAGAAAATCTCAGTCCTTTTGCTAAGAGCTCGAGTCGTGAACATACTAGAGTCCCACAGTGATAAGTAGGCCTGCGTAGTCCTTAACAGTCACAATATATGTGTGCATGTTCAGCTTTTATTGAGGTCGACCTCACTTACAATCGGTCGCTGAGGAATTTGCTTTGACTCTTAGTCAAGGGTCTACAGTGCACAGCTCCGGTCTCTCTTTTCCTCTGGCATTGTGCCATCAGTTGTCGCTCAATGCAATCGCCTCAGTGGCAAGCCCGCATCAATTATACACAGACAGCCTCTGCTTTTCATTCCACAGCAGCCCCTGCGCGGCCGCAGTGACCCTGATGGGCAGTCTCTCTCATGTTGCCCAGCCGCTCTCCTGAGCTGCTCATCCAGCTGCTGCGTCATACAGATCTCTGATGCTGCGGCGACTGCTCTCTGCAGACCCAGCTTTCTCTCACTGCACCTGCCTTCTTCCAGGCTGGGACACAGATCCCATTTCTCTCCTTAGGGTGCCTAGTAAGTTGCAGGACCTTTCTGGGGTGGGAGGTCCCTCTAGAGTGCCTAGTAAGTTGCAGGACCTTTCTGGGGTGGGAGGTCCCTCTAGAGTGCCTAGTAAGTTGCAGGACCTTTCTGGGGTGGGAGGTCCCTCTAGAGTGCCTAGTAAGTTGCAGGACCTTTCTGGGGTGGGAGGTCCCTCTAGAGTGCCTAGTAAGTTGCAGGACCTTCTCCAGGTTATATTTCTTTATGTGATTGTTCCTGTAGATATGGGACCCTTTATGGCTACAAACATACATGATGTTACAGCGAGCTTTCCAACCTCTCAGGGTCCTTCCTCAGGCATAAGAGATTCGAAAGCTCGCCATAACCTCGTGTATGTCTGTCAGCCATTACAAGGTCTCCTATCTACAGGATGACTCGGCTTCTCTTGCTGGGAACAATCATACTTTACCGGACCGACCTTCTTCATGATATTTCTCCATTGCTGGTGTGGCACGGTCCGCTGCGTTGTGTAGGGGCGGTGGGGACAGCGCCTTCCCCTTACAGTATATCACATCTTAATATATCAATGGGATAATAGTGGTCCCAGACATAACATGACGCTTCTGGGCACCCATGCAGAATCGGCAGCAGGGCCGCGAGCTTTTACTATCTGATACCATATGCTGGCCAGCAATATCAGTCTTATATACAAACCATAATATCAAGCAGATACAGCCCCATGCTATACGGCCAGATCAATGAATGAGGAACTAGAGCCAAATGCAGCCAAGCGACAGAACGGCGGCGCTATACAAACCAGCGATCATCAGCCACACCCATAAATCTACTCAACCTCTATTCATACCTGCCCAATCCCGCTCAACCCTTTGTGTCCCCCCTCCAGTAATAGTGCCCCTTAATACCCCTATGTAGTAATAGTGCCCCAATGTCCAATTAGTGCCACCAGACAGCAATTCTGCTCTTTAGTGCCCCTTTACAGTAATAGTGCGCCTCCAGGGTGCTACCCCGTTGAGACAAGCATAAAGGGCCCATATAATAGTCCTAGTTGACCAACCTGTAAGGGTTAATGTAAAGCTTGATGTCCCAGTGGCATTTAGTGGCCGGTTTGTATCTTCAGGTCATCTGGCTGGAGCGTGCTCTGAGGGATCTGGTGACACAATAAGTTTTGGGGTAGCTCAGGAGGAGTGAGGGTGCGTCCCCCAAGTCTACCCTGCTGTTAGAAGGAGACGGCTACCTGAGAGGGTGGAGAAAGAACACTCAGTAAGAGGCCCTAGAGCAGTGGGGCCCCAGTATCTCCAGACAACACTGAGGCTGTCAGACAGAAGAGAAGTAGTGATGCCGTACATCACTCACAGGAACCTGCAGAAGCTCCAGAGGACACATTAGGTGGTTGCACAGAGGCTGAATGCAAACAAAAAGTGTAAGAAGAGAGCGATCTCTGAGACAGGAGGACAGTCTGCACACTTAAGAAGGGCTGAGACAAAACTTGAATTTCTCAGTGGTCCACCTCCATTTTCTGTGCTTAGAGCTGTTGCTGCTTTCCTTCACCTGCTGTGTACTGGGGGTTCACCCCAAGCTGTGCGGGGCACCCCAACCACTAAGAGGGGCTGCGTTATTTGACTCCAAGTTTTGAGCAGGCTTGGATTTCTTCACTGTGCAAAGGACATCAGAAAGGGACTAGTCAGAACTGTGCACTGCGTCATTATATCCTCTAGGTGGGCCATCAGAGGTGTGTGCCCACGCCCAAGGCGGGTGCTATATGTGACAGTACGTTGGATTAATCACCACTACTTGGTATTCTGTCAAGTCTATTTGCTTCAAACCTACTCAGTATTAAATAAGAAATACTCAGACTGTGTTCTTGGTGCCTCCAGTTTCACGTTGTATCCTGAGCTCTTGTGTATTACACAGTCACATGACATCCCTCACTGTTAGAGTACCCCTTAGGCCTCATGTCCACGGGGAATCAGGCCCGCTACGGATCCTACATGGAGAATCTGCAGCGGGTCCCTCCTGCCCCGCCGACACGGGCGCTGGAAATAGGAATTTAAAAGAATTAACTCACCCGCAGCGGGCCGGGCACCTCTTCTCTTCCTCACGGCCGGATCTTCTTTTTCGGCCGGCGGATGAATTCGTCACACCGGCGGCACCTCAGCGGCGTGCCACGCACATGCGCCAGGCACATCCGCCGAGCCAAAGCAAGAAAGATCCAGGCCGTGAGGAAGATAAGACGTGCCCGGCCCGCTGTGGGTAAGTTATTCTTATTTTAGGTCTCCCGCGGATCCGGACGGCTTCCATAGGCTTCAATAGAAGCCCGCGGGAGCCGTCCCCGCGGGAGACCCGCACGAAAATGGAGCACGGTCCAGATTTTTTCATGCTCCATTTTTTAAAATCCCTTTTATTGACCATCCGCGGGTATTTATCTACCCGCGGGTGGTCAATGCATCCCTATGGGGTGCGGATCCGCGTGCGGGAGAAGAGTTAAAATACGCTGCGGATTTTAATTCTTCTTTTGCCCGTGGACATGAGCCCTTAGTGATGATACCCCTATCTGCTACCTTCCGTGGGCAGTGGCTGCACCTCACTGGCCCAGTGGAGCAGACAGAGGTCAAGCTGCTGCCGGCTCTGTACGGTCAGGCAGCAGCAGCTGAGGGACGGACGTGTTGGGTCAGGGGCTGCCTCTCCATCCTGCTTCGGTGGGGAAGTCATGGTGGTCTGGGCCACTCTTGGACTGCAGCTGCCCAGGTTGCACACTTAGATGTTGGTGAGATCACATCCCCCCTGTCTTACTGCCGGACACTTTGGGGTTATTAAGGTAACCATTTGACCAACGTCACAGAAAACGCATTAGCGCACAGATTTATCAAGCTGCGGCAATAAACGGTTTTATTTCTGAGCCGACTTTTAATCCACATTTGTTGGGGCTTTGATCAGTCCGGAGAGCAGCCGGTTTACAAGGGATCCTTGGAGTATTCGCGGCCAGGACGTCATCTGGTGACATCACACGGAGGAACAAGGCGTCATGCCAGCAGCCTTTATGTGTCTGACAGCGCGGAGATGGATAATTAGACCATAAATACCGCCTTGTTCCATCAGGGTCCCATGTCAGGATGGTGGGGTGTCCCATGTCAGGGTGTCCCATGTTAGGATGGTGGGGTGTCCCATGTCAGGATGTCTCATGTCAGGATGGTGGGGGTCCCATGTCAGGATGTCCCATGTTAGGATGGTGGGGTGTCCCATGACAGGATGGCGGGGGTTCTCATGTCAGGATGTCTCATGTCATAATGGTGGGGGTCCCATGTCAGGATGTCCCATGTCAGGATGGTGGGGTGTCCCATGTCAGGGTGTCCCATGACAGGATGGTGGGGGTCCCATGTCAGGATGTCCCATGTTAGGATGGTGGGGTGTCCCATGTCAGGATGGTGGGGGTTCTCATGTTAGGATGGTGGGGGTCCCATGTCAGGATGGTGGGGTGTCCCATGTCAGGGTGTCCCATGTTAGGATGGTGGGGTGTCCCATGTCAGGATGTCTCATGTCAGGATGGTGGGGGTCCCATGTCAGGATGTCCCATGTTAGGATGGTGGGGTGTCCCATGACAGGATGGCGGGGGTTCTCATGTCAGGATGTCTCATGTCATAATGGTGGGGGTCCCATGTCAGGATGTCCCATGTCAGGATGGTGGGGTGTCCCATGTCAGGGTGTCCCATGACAGGATGGTGGGGGTCCCATGTCAGGATGTCCCATGTTAGGATGGTGGGGTGTCCCATGTCAGGATGGTGGGGGTTCTCATGTTAGGATGGTGGGGGTCCCATGTCAGGATGTCTCATGTCATAATGGTGGGGGTCCCATGTCAGGATGTCCCATGTCAGGATGGTGGGGGTCCCATGTCAGGATGTCCCATGTCAGGATGGTGGGGTGTCCCATGTCAGGATGACAGGGTGTCCCATGTCAGGATGGCGGGGGTTCTCATGTTAGGATGGTGGGGGTCCCATGTCAGGATCCCATGTCAGGATGGTGGGGTGTCCCATGTCAGGATGTCCCATGTCAGGATGGCGGGGGTTCTCATGTTAGGATGGTGGGGGTCCCATGTCAGGATGTCCCATGTTAGGATGGTGGGGTGTCCCATGTCAGGATGTCCCATGTCAGGATGGCGGGGGTTCTCATGTTAGGATGGTGGGGGTCCCTTGTCAGGATGTCTCATGTCATAATGGTGGGTGTCCCATGTCAGGATGACAGGGTGTCCCATGTCAGGATGTCCCATGACAGGATGGCGGGGGTTCTCATGTAAGGATGTCTCATGTCATAATGGTGGGGGTCCCATGTCAGGATGTCCCATGACAGGATGGCGGGGGGTCCCATGTCAGGATGTTTCATGTCAGGATGGTGGGGGGGGGGGGGGGGTCCCATGTCAGGATGGCAGGGTGTCCCATGTCAGGATGTCCCATGACAGGATAGCGAGGGGTCCCATGTCAGGATGTCTCATGTCAGGATGGTGGGGGGGGGGGGGGGTCCCATGTCAGGATGGCAGGGTGTCCCATGTCAGGATGTCTCATATCAGGATGGTGGGGGGTTCCCATGTCAGGATGTCCCATGTCATAATGGTGGGGTGTCCCATGTCAGGATGTCCCATGTCAGGATGGCGGGGGTTCTCATGTTATGATGGTGGGGGTCCCATGTCAGGATGTGGGGGCCCCATGTCAGGATGTCCCATGTCAGGATGGTGGGGGTCCCATGTCAGGATGTCCCATGTCAGGATGGCGGGGGTTCTCATGTTAGGATGGTGGGGGTTCCATGTTAGGATGGTGGGGGTTCTCATGTTAGGATGGTGGGGGTCCCATGTCAGGATGTCTCATGTCATAATGGTGGGGGTCCCATGTCAGGATGGTGCAGGTCCCATGTCAGGATGTCCCATGTCAGGATGGTGGGGGTCCCATGTCAGGATGTCCCATGTCAGGATGGTGGGGTGTCCCATGTCAGGATGTCCCATGTCAGGATGGCGGGGGTTCTCATGTTAGGATGGTGGGGGTCCCATGTCAGGATGTCTCATGTCAGGATGGCAGGGGGTTCTCATGTTAGGATGGTGGGGGTCCCATGTCAGGATGTCCCATGTCAGGATGGTGGGGTGTCCCATGTCAGGATGGCAGGGTGTCCCATGTCAGGATGGCAGGGGTTCTCATGTTAGGATGGTGGGGGTCCCATGTCAGGATGTCTCATGTCATAATGGTGGGGTGTCCCATGTCAGGATGTCCCATGACAGGATGGTGGGGGTCCCATGTCAGGATGTCTCATGTCAGGATGGTGGGGGGGTCCCATGTCAGGATGGCAGGGTGTCCCATGTCAGGATGTCCCATGACAGGATGGCGGGGGGTCCCATGTCAGGATGTCTCATGTCAGGATGGTGGGGGGGGGGGGTCCCATGTCAGGATGTCCTATGACAGGATGGCGGGGGGTACCATGTCAGGATGGTGGGGGGGGTCCCATGTCAGGATGGCAGGGTGTCCCATGTCAGGATGTCCCATGTCAGGATGGCAGGCTGTCCCATGTCAGGATGTCCCATGACAGGATGGTGGGGGTTCTCATGTTAGGATGGTGGGGGTCCCATGTCAGGATGTCTCATGTCATAATTGTGGGGTGTCCCATGTCAGGATGGCGGGGGGTCCTATGTCAGGATGTCTCATGTCAGGATGGTGGGGGGGGGGTCCCATGTCAGGATGGCAGGGTGTCCCATGTCAGGATGTCCCATGACAGGATGGTGGGGGTCCCATGTCAGGATGTCCCATGACAGGATGGCGGGGGGTCCCATGTCAGGATGTCCCATGTCAGGATGGTGGGGGGGTCCCATGTCAGGATGTCCCATGACAGGATGGTGGGGGTCCCATGTCAGGATATCCCATGACAGGATGGTGGAGGTCCCATGTCAGGATGTCCCATGACAGGATGACGGGGGTTCTCATGTTAGGATGGTGGGGGTACCATGTCAGGATGTCTCATGTAATAATGGTGGGGTGTCCCATGTCAGGATGTCCCATGACAGGATGGTGGGGGTGTCCCATGTCAGGATGTCCCATGACAGGATGGTGGGGGTCCCATGTTAGGATGTCCCATGTCAGGATGGTGGGGTCCCATGTCAGGATGTCTCATGTCATAATGGTGGGGGTCCCATGTCAGGATGTCTCATGTCATAATGGTGGGGTGTCCCATGTCAGGATGGCCCATGACAGGATGGTGGGGGTTCTCATGTTAGGATGGTGGGGGTCCCATGTCAGGATGTCCCATGGCAGGATGGTGGGGGTTCTCATGTTAGGATGGTGGGGGTCCCATGTCAGTATGTCTCATGTCATAATTGTTGGGGGGCCCATGTCAGGATGGCAGGGTGTCCCATGTCAGGATGTCCCATGGCAGGATGGTGGGGGTGCCATGTCAGGATGTCTCATGTCATAATGGTGGGGTGTCCCATGTCAGGATGTCCCATGTCAGGATGGCAGGGTGTCCCATGTCAGGATGTCCTATGTCAGGATGGCAGGGTGTCCCATGTCAGGATGGCCCATGACAGGATGGTGGGGGTTCTCATGTTAGGATGGTGGGGGTCCCATGTCAGGATGTCTCATGTCATAATGGTGGGGGTCCCATGTCAGGATGGCCCATTACAGGATGGTGGGGTGTCCCATGTCAGGATGGCAGGGTGTCCCATGTCAGGATGTCCCATGTCAGGATGGCAGGGTGTCCCATGTCAGGATGTCCCATGTCAGGATGGCAGGGTGTCCCATGTCAGGATGTCCCATGTCAGGATGGCAGGGTGTCCCATGTCAGGATAGCCCATGACAGGATGGTGGGGGTTCTCATGTTAGGATGGTGGGGGTCCCATGTCAGGATGTCCCATGACAGGATGGTGGGGGTCCCATGTCAGGATGTCCCATGTCAGGATGGTGGGGGTCCCATGTCAGAATGGCGGGGTGTCCCATGTCAGGATGTCCCATGGCAGGATGGTGGGGGTTCTCATGTTACGATGGTGGGGGTCCCATGTCAGGATGGTGGGGGTCCCATGTCAGGATGTCCCATGTCAGGATGGCAGGGGGTCTCTTAGCGGTGGACCCCGCCGTTTACTTGGAAGAGGACACCTGTGCGATTTAGATGCATTAACCCCTTCCTACTGGCGGCAAATCGATAGAAGCGAATGAAATGTGATGCGTTGCGGGTGTGAGGAGAGGCTTCTGCGCGGCCCCATCTGTCATCCGCGGACCTGAAGGAGGCGCCGCTGACCTGCCAAAAACAAGATGACAGATTGAATTAATCTCCATTCCACTTGGTGAACCAGAAATAAAACTGCTTCTGTTGGATCTGGGAGCGGGGGGGGATTGTGTTTAGGCAGATCCTCGACAGCCGCAGTAATCAGCACGGCGTACGGCGCCACATAGTACATCCGCCACTTCTCCGACACGCGGCGGTCACTGAGCGCTCTCTACTCTGGGTCCTCTATGAACACTTTTATACGCACATTTGTGTAAGGCGGAGCCTCCAGCAGACGCACCCGCAGCAGTAAGTGCGCCAATTCTCACAGACACACCGCGCAGGTGGAAGAAGCCGTAAGACACTCAGATGGCGGGCGGCGCTGTCATTAACCCCTTACTAAAATATGCAGAAAACACAACTCAGCCGCTCAGTCTGGTTTGCAGTTGTAAAAAAAAACTGGAAATACGGACTGAATACGGAAAGCGTGCGGAACTGCGGACAGAACGCAGGCGAGGTCTTGTACAGCTGATGGCCTCGGGGTCTCTTCACAGGGGCGGAGCCATCTATCTCTGTTTAGTCGGCGACTCTTTACAGACCTCCATGCGGTTCTGTTATTCGGCTCCCTTCAGTTCAGTCATTTGTATGTTGGTCTCGTCTTTGACAGTTTGGCGCCAGCGCGTTCTTTGGCGGCCGGGTCTTCTTTTGCCGCTGACCACTCCATTATCGATGCTTCTTATGAATGAGCCCGCATTCCGTGGCCGGACTGTCAGGGTCTCCGTTGGTTTGCTGCGGTCTGGGACAGCTTTGTTCGTGATCTTGGCGGTCCAAGGCCTTCGTCGGAGTTTCCTCCAGCACCAAGGTTCAGAGACGTCAGCCTTCCTCCGTTTTTTTCTTTAGTGTCCGATATCTTTCATAGCTGTACGTTTAGTAATAAGGTTCACATGAACGCGGCTTCCTACAGGCGGGCTGCCGGAGGCGGCGGCGGAGGCACGCAGGGGCTTACTGCCAACATCCAATAGTGCCAACCCCTCAGCACTGTCATCCTCCCGCCGTGTGATGGATTCGCACCTCTGATGCTGCTGAGATTCTCTTTTCACCCATAGCTGCCTGTTGTGATGGTAAAGATGGCTGCCCGGACGGTGCGGCATTTCGTTGCGATGCTTCTCCGCACTGAACATTGCGCTCCGGTGCGTTTTATTTCGGGTCCACATTTCTTCCTTGTTGGCTGGGATCTTCCCTGCGCCGCTCCCATCTTGTCACCATCTTGGTTGTCTTTATATTCAGGCCGCTTCTTCACTTCCTTCTTTAGCCTTCAGTATCGGTTGATGAAGATCTCGCTTCCCGCCAGGAAGGTTGTATCATCCGCAGATCTGAGGTTGTTGAGGTTTCTTCCACCGATCGCGACTCCGATGCTGGATTAGTCTGAATTGCATTTTCTCAAGATGCTGGAGTGTCTCAGAATGTCACCCTGGTCCCTCCATCATTGTCATACATGTCTGTCTCATGTGGATGCTCTGTGCAAAGCTGTTATGTCTATTCTCTGTATGTGTTGCACAGCTGCAGCGTCTGAAGGGTTAACCCCCTTATAATCATTGCCTGTCAGCTCTGCTGCTGAATGTATCTATCTTACAGTGTCATGTGGTACAAGTGAGGTGATAAATGTGAGGGTCTGAGAGCGGGAAGGGGTCTTCTTCTATCTGTGTTGGAGCAGGGTTCCATCTTACCTGCTGCTCAGAGCTAACACAGAGCCGCATGGGAGCACCATCAGCGTACATGTAGGTGCAGATGGAGGAAGAGGAGCGACATCCCGTAGCACATGGAGAGTGGATGTAGAGGAGTGAGCACCGTCCAGAGTGAAAGAGAGATAGTGACATACATAGTAACAGTATATTAGGCTGAATGAAGACAATGCCCATCTAGTTCAGCCTATTTCCACCCTCTAGTTGATCCAGAGGAAGGCAAAAACCCCAAGAGGCAAAAGCCAACTAGCCCCATAATGGCAGTCAGAATAATCCCTGGATCAACCTTCGATAGTTCCTACCTAAATATAAGACCCGGATCACCAACCCGCTGGTCACCTAACGTCTATATCCTGTAATATCATAGAGAGACATCCAGTCCCTCTTACACTCCTCTATGGATCCTGCCATCACCACAATAGAGCACAACCCCCATCATCCTACTTCACACATACCAGGTACCCGTTCACACTACAAGCATTTATTCTTCCTGTGTGGCCGCCCACCAATAGGATCCCCACACAGAGGTACGTGATTGTGACCCCCACGCGGATTTTGTGTGGGATGCATCTAGGCTCTAAATCTAAGTGATTTCTTGCCAGAGAGTATATGGAGAGGATCCTGTTTTCTTGCCTCCTCCGGAGTATATATATAATGTCCAGGACCGGTGACATATAGATACCGTGGACTATAGGGCCGTATTGCTCCTGTCTTTCCTCCCGACCTCTGAGCTTCTGCCTGTAACTGCTGCCGTCAATCTACCTGGAATTAACTGTATGCAAAGTCTATCCAAGTAACGTTTTAGCGGGCCTCAGCCGTTCCGGAGGACCCGAGGTACCATACACTTGTCCAGTGTCTATTGATCCACCGTGTATGAATGCCGGTGTGTGGAATGGTGGCGTCGTGACGTGATATACATATATATATATACACACACATACTTCCACAAGCATTCCCCCTCGTGTTACCACTCATCTACACCGGGACTAGACCTCTGGCCATACCACAGGGAGTGGAATTGTAGTACACACAAGTCCAGTGTTCATGTCTCCGTGTCACTACAAACGTTTGGCGTCCCCCACAGGTCACCACAATGCCCTCTGCATACAGGTTGAACACTGATAAAATGCCGCCTTGGCGTACGCCTTTCCCAATTCTGAACCATTCCGCGTTACCATTGGAGGTCCTGACCGTGGCCTCTTGCTTTGCCTAGGACGACGGTATGAGTTGCCCAGATATTGCGGGACTTCCATTTGTCTTAGGCCACAGGTTGTGGTGTTCAATGTAATTGAAGGTTTTGCTGTGATGGATAAATATGTCCGCCCCCTTCTGGTATTTCCGGGTCTTTCCGTGATCCATCAGAGATTTGCAATTTGGTCTCTTGTTCCCCTTCATTGGGCGACAACCGGCTTGTGCGCCAGGAAGCTCCCGTTCCCCTATCGCAGTCATATGGTTTTGGAGAATCTGCAACAGGATCTTGCTTGCATGCGATATTCGGGCTATGGTGTGCTTGTTGGAGTATTCTCTCCGGTCGCCTTTTTTGGGGAAGGGGATTTCCCAAATCTTGTGGCTGTTAGCGTCTGGACTGGCCGGGGCTCAAGCAGCTCAGCAATTGATTCCAAGGGATTTGTGATTTGGCAGCTGATTCAGCGCCCTCAGCTTCCCCTCCAGGCCATCAGGTTCGGATTCTGTTAGTGGCTGGTGGTTTCTGCGATGGTTCTTCTCCATCTTCCCACCATCCATGCTGGATTTGCTCTGGATCGTGTAACTCCTTGCCATTCTCATAAGAAATTGAGATTGAATTGCAATGCAAAAGCAGCAGGAGCCTCATTACCACGAGCGGCGGGCTCCGGTGCGTCCTGCTTCTTCCAATTCCGTGCGTTCCCAAGCCGTTCCCTGGCTTGGACATTAACCCCTGGAGATCTTCCCCGTTTGCAGCAGCTTCTGGTTGTGTGTCGGCGATACGGATGGTGTCTGCCGGCAGCCATGTTGCTTTTTGTGCGTGATGTAGTTTTGTTCGCGGTTTCGATGGTAATTCTTTTCATTTCCTCCGGCTCTTTTTCAGAGGTAAGAAGCGATTCATTCCTTCTGCTGCCGCAGCGAGCGGCGCGGAGTCGCCCTGGAACCGCAATGCTGCGGCCGTTTTCCTGTGGTTGCAAAAACATGGTTTGATTTTGGCGACAGGCAGTCGGGAATTAGAACCACAAGGGAAGGTTGCTGCTGCTGGAACGGGGAATGTCATTGTGGTGACCTCTGTTAGGAGGCGTCCAGGGAGACAAGCGATGGGTGGCCCGAACTAAGCTTAATCAATAACCATGTTTCTTGGCAAATCTGGAAGAGTCGATCACTGGCATCATTTCGTTCTCCGAATTTCCCTACTATCAGCGTTTCCTCTCCAGCGCAAATGTTTGAATTGCAATCGCTGATGATGTTTTTTGGGTTTGCTGCAAGGTTTCTTGGACGTCAGCATAAAACCTAGCTGTGTTCATCAGTTGTGCAGCGGCAGGGCATCATTTCTATTACTGGTATGGCTCGAGGTTTTCCATTGATGCGGATGGTCATCATTCAATCGCTTACGGCAGGGAACTCGGACAGCTCCACTAATCCGTGCGTTCACGATGAAGGCGACACCATTCCTTCACATGCCTTGGTTTAGTCATCGGTGACATAGTCACTGGTCATCTATCCCCGGTGCGGTGAAGCCCACTGACCCCCAGAAGGTCGATGCTTCATCGTTGCACCTCCTTCTTTATAAAGTCTCGTTTGCCGATCTCCATTCCACGTGGTTCCATGTTCCAATTTTATGCATTTTAGTGAAGCGCGGGCGATCTCTTTGGCGGCAGGCCGGCACCCGCATGGGTTTCCTCTGTCTGTGTCTTTCCAGCGACATTGTTTACAGCGGGGGCCGCCTTCCAGCAGATCTACAAACGTGCTTTCACGTGAATCCCTGTATTTCGGTGGTACACAGTGGAGTAGGTCACCGCGTCCTTCTCCCCCCTCCCATTCTTCCATGACTGGCACATAGCTGTATGTAGCTGCTAACACAACCGTGCGGCCGGGTCAGCTTCCCATATATATGATATATATGTATATATACATGCATGGAATAAAGGGCTCCTGACAGTCAGGATCTGCACCGTAGAGCGCGGCGCTCCTGGACGCTGTCTGCACCGCGAACGCTGCCGGCTTAGACGAGTCACGACAGCTGCATCTGAAATTCTAAAAATGACTCAAATAATAGCAGGAACCCGTTGATGGAAATTACTAGTGTCGTAACGACTAATTGCCCCCGCTGATTTATTGTGCTGGAAGAGGCGACCGGATGACGGCAAGGAAATTCAACTGGCGTTCAAAGCAAATGTGAAACAAAAGTATGAGGCGCAGACAAATAGACGGCGTCTACTACAACTAGAGATCGACGGCCCCTGCCGGGTGCAGCAGCGGAGGGCGAGGGAGGCATGCTGCTGTAATTACCCCGGGGTGCTGCTGCAATAGCTAAACCAGGCATAACTGTATCCTGTAGAGGGCGCCAGAATCCTGGACAAGATGGCCGGGGAAGAGGTTTCTGGAAGCACAGGAAGTGTTGTGTAGTGGCTGCATCTTCTCAAGTGAGACATTGAGCTGCTGCCAGAGCAACGCCTGCCACCTGCTGCGATGGAGTAAATCAGGTCACCAAATATCTCCTGCAGTATTCCGGGAGAGGTAACAGAATTGTATCACAGGGCACCTAGCAGAATGGTGACAGAACTGCGATTTAAAGCAGCGACTTATGGGAGAGGCTGGACTCATGCTGGAATGATAAAAGTCAATGTGAGTGCAGATGGTAAAGGGCACCTGGTGTAAGAAGTGACAGATATTCAGATCACTGGTGATTTATCAAGGTGGACTTTAGTAAAGACGACTGACATATCCCAACATTGCTGGTGTGCAGACTGCTCAATTCCATTTGTATCTACAACGTCTTTGTTCGTGTTGCTGCGAGTTAAACTGCCGCATTTGTTGCTGCCTAATCTGCAGTGAAGCAAAACTGTTGATTGCAAGCAGCGATCTCTCGGCGTCCGGCTGCGCACTTTACACCACAACGGAGGTGTGCCACGTCCGCTACATCCCTGTTAAGGCACAACAGGCAGTAATTACATCGGGCTCATCACATCACAGACTGATGGTGCTACCATTGATGATGACGTCACAGGGGGCAGGGCTATACGCTAGACTTCATCCAAATGTGAAAAGTTGATGACATCATAATGGGTTTTTTCAGTAAAGGGTCTCCATTAACGAGGACCTGACTTTTCCTCTGACGGCAGGGCGGGCTGCGTATCTGTACATCTGTGTTCCCGGTGACTTCCCTGTCCCCCACAATCATCTTTCAGCTACAGTCACTGTGATAACTTTCTGAACACAATACTAGTCAGCGGTCAAGTGGGTGGTCTCCACTGCACAGCTACAGTCAGATCTTCCATTGGTACTGGGTGAAGACCGCCCATTTGCCAATGCAGTACTGTTGGGCTGAAAAAGTAATTGGAGAGAGGACAGTAAAATGTGCTGTGATGTCATGAGTGATGATGAAGCAGGTGGGGGCATGAAGGGAAGTGACATCATAAGAGGTGGCAGCCAAATAAACACCGGCATCTGCAACTGCCAGAAAGCTGTGACCGCTGCACCCTGAGTCGGGGTGGTCCGAGACGGAGAGGAGTTGCGCCCCCATGGGGGTGTACAAGATTTTGGTTGGATCAAACAGCCTATGGGCGATGTGCTCCTGGAAATGGAAGCTCTCCGTCTACCAGCATAAGAGGGTGGGTTGGCATTACAGGCACCATAATGAGGGTGCATAGAGAGAGCTGCCATTCACAGGGGCTAAAGTGGGGAATTCATTCTATTGTACATTTATTTCATCTTTTTAGTTCAGTACAAAGCAGAAAATAAGTGCCAGTAGGGTGCAGGAAAGCTGGAGGTCTTCACCGCAGTCCTGTGTATAAGGTCTCACGTGCCGCAGCTAATCTATCCTAATGGGTTTTAGCTTCGGCTTCTGCATTTGATGTTTCTTTAAATCATATACTTATTTTGATGTAATATTCTGGAAACTGGAAATCCCCTGGTTGATGCCACACCGTGCCAACTACGTGCCATACAGTTCCTGGATAATTCTACACATGGCCCAGGTAAATAGTGAAAACCTTGGCAGACAATGCCACATAGCAATAGTATCCGGATAGCGCCAGACTGCGCTGAAAGACATGCTGCTCTACAGGGTCCAGATAAATGGAGCTCACGGTGTATTGGCCAGGTGTGCCCCCTAGTGCTCAGATATACCAGGCATGCAGGGTACAAATCATCCACAGACGTAGCAGAGTGAGCCCAGCCGAAGCACTGCAGTCCCTGATGCTCATGGACTGCTGGTGGGCATGATGCTCATAGACCTACGGTCAGGTAAGTGCTCCACTAGGACCATCCTGCCTCACCTCATGGATGGTAAAACTGCTTAGAAGGCTGCACTCACACCGCTATATGCAGCAGCCAGGCTGACCGCAGCGCCATGTTCTCATCCGGGAATAAGGAAATACTACCTGTAGCAAATGAGAAGGTGGAACAAAACGTCTGCAGCGCCACCTTCTCCTTAGGGAGAGGACCAAATGAGGAGACTAAAGACCATGCATGCTCCTCTGGGAAATTCATACACAAATAGGAAGATGGAACAATGCCTCTACAGCGCCACCTCTAGGAAGGCTGCATTCCTGCAAGACAGCGTCACACTCTTTATACAAACCTTGTAACAATAAGCCAAAGCCAGAGACTTCTCCAGGAGGCAAAGATAACCGGCTATAGCCAGAATGTTTCCAGGTTCTCGCCCCTCATCAGTGTGAAGTAGGTTACTATAATAGTATAGCCCCCGTCCATTCAGTTCAGCCTATTAACCCCCAGTGTTAATCCAGAAGAGGGCAAAAAAATCCAATCAGGTAGAAGCCAATTGAAAAAAATACTTTCCCGACTCTAATCTGGCAATCGGAATAATCCCGGATCACCGACCCTCCTGACTAATCAGTGATATAACATGTAATATTGTAACAGTCAAGAAAGACGTCCAGAACCTCTTATACTCTTATATTATATCACCGTCACCGCATCCTCAGGAGAGTTCCACAGTCTCACTGCTCTTACAGGAAGGAACCCCCTTCTATGTTATGTAGAAACATGCTATCCTCTAGATGTAGAGAGCGCCCCCTTGTTACAGCCCTACATATAATAGATGATGGGAGAGATCTCTGTACTGACCCCTGATATATTATACATAGTTATTAGAGCGCCCCTTTGTTACAGTCCTGGGTATAACACATGATGGGAGAGATCTCTGTACTGTTACCTGATATATCTATACATAGTTATTAGAGCGCCCCTTTGTTACAGTCCTGGGTATAATAGATGATGGAAGAGATCTCTGTACTGACCCCTGATTTATCTATACATAGTTATTAGAGCGCCCCCTTGTTACAGTCCTGGGTATAATAGAGGATGGGAGAGATCTCTGTACTGACCCCTGATATATCTATACATAGTTATTAGAGCGCCCCCTTGTTACAGTCCGGGGTATAGTAGATGATGGGAGAGATCTCTGTAATGACCCCTGCTATATTATACATAGTTATTAGAGCGCCCCCTTGTTACAGTCCGGGGTATAGTAGATGATGGGAGAGATCTCTGTACTGACCCCTGATATATCTATACATACGGTAGTTATTAGAGCGCCCCCTTGTTACAGTCCGGGGTATAGTAGATGATGGGAGAGATCTCTGCACTGACCCCACATATATTATACATAGTTATTAGAGCACCCCCTTGTTACAGCCCTACATATAATAGAGGATGGGAGAGATCTCTGTACTGACCCCTGATATATCTATACATAGTTATTAGAGCGCCCCCTTGTTACAGTCCTGGGTATAGTAGATGATGGGAGAGATCTCTGTACTGACCCCTGATATATCTGTACATAGTTATTAGAGCGCCCCCTTGTTACAGTCCTGGGTATAATAGATGATGGGAGAGATCTCTTTACTGACCCCCGATATATCTATATATAGTTATTAGAGCGCCCCCTTGCTGCAGTCCTGGGTATAATAGATGATGAGAGAGATCTCTGTACTGACCCCTGATATATGTGTACATAGCTATTACAGCGCCCCTTGTTACACTCCTGGGTATAATGGATGATGGGAGAGATCTCTTTACTGACTCCGGATATATTATACAGTTATTAGAGTGCCCCCTTGTTACAGTCCTGGGTATAATACATGATGGGAGAGATCTCTGTACTGACCCCTCATATCTATACATACTTATTAGAGTGCCCCCTTGTTACAGTCTTGGGCATAACAGATGATGGGAGAGATCTCTGTATTGAGCCCTGAAGTATCTATACATAGTTATTAGAGAGCCCCCTTGTTACAGTCCTGGGTATAATAGATGATGGAAGAGATCTCTATACTGACCCCTGATATATTATACATAGTTATTAGAGCGCCCCCTTGTTACAGTCCTGGGTATAATCGATGATGGGAGAGATCTCTGTACTGACCCCTGATATATCTAAACATAGTTATTAGAGCGCCCCCTTGTTACAGTTCTGGGAATAATAGATGATGGGAGAGATCTCTGTACTGACCCCTGATATATTATACATAGTTATTAGAGCGCCCCCTTATTACAGTCCTGGGTATAATAGATGATAGTAGAGATCTCTGTACTGACCCCTGATATATCTATACACAGTTATTAGAGCGCCCCCTTGTTACAGTCCTGGGTATAATAGATGATGGGAGAGCTCTCTGTACTGACCCCTGATATATTATACATGGTTATTAGAGCGCCCCCTTGTTACAGTCCGGGATATATAATAGATGATGGGACAGATCTCTGTACTGACCCC
The DNA here is from genome assembly GCA_035609135.1 of Eleutherodactylus coqui. Lineage (NCBI taxonomy): Eukaryota > Metazoa > Chordata > Amphibia > Anura > Eleutherodactylidae > Eleutherodactylus > Eleutherodactylus coqui. The sequence continues at coordinate 909,808 of CM069407.1, read as the reverse complement.
GGATATATTATACATAGATATTAGAGCACCCCCTTGTTACAGTCCTGGGTATAATACATGATGGGAGAGATTTCTGTACTGACCCCTCATATATTATACATAGTTATTAGAGCGCCCCCTTGTTACTGTCCTGGGTATAATAGATGATGGGGGAGATCTCTGTACTGACCCCTGATATATCTATATATAGTTATTAGAGTGACCCCTTGTTACAGTCCTGGGTATATAACAGATGATGGGAGAGATCTCTGTACGGACCCCTAATATATTATACATAGCTTTTAGAGCGCCCCCTTGCTACAGACCTGGGTATAATAGATGATGGGATAGATCTCTCTACTGACCCCTGATATATTATACATAGTTATTAGAGCGCCCCCTTGTTACAGTTCTGGGTATAATAGATGATGGGATAGATCTCTCTACTGACCCCTGATATATTATACATAGTTATTAGAGCGCCCCCTTGTTACAGTCCTGGGAATAATAGATGATGGGAGAGATCTCTCTACTGACCCCTGATATATCTATACATTGTTATTAGATCGCCCCCTTGCTACAGTCCAGGGTATAATAGATGAGGGGAGAGATCTCTGTACAGACCTATCATATATCTATACATACTTATTAGAGAACCCTCTTGTTACAGTCCTGGATATATAATAGATGATGGAAGAGATCTCTGTACTGACCCCTGATATATTATACATAGTTTTTAGAGGGCCCCCTTGTTACAGTCCTGGGTATAATAGGTGATGGGACAAATCTCTGTACTGACCCCTGATATCTTATACATAGTTATTAGAGCGCCCACTTGTTACAGTCCTGGGTATAATATATGATGGGAGAGATCTCTGTACTGACCCCTGATATATCTATACATAGTTATTAGAGCGCCCTCTTGTTACAGTCCTGGGTATAATACATGATGGGAGAGATCTCTGTACTGACCCCTGATATATCTATACATAGTTATTAGAGCGCCCCCTTGTTACAGTTCTGGGAATAATAGATGATGGGAGAGATCTCTGTACTGACCCCTGATATATTATACATAGTTATTAGAGCGCCCCCTTATTACAGTCTTGGGTATAACAGATGATGGGAGAGATCTCTGTACTGACCCCTGATACATTATACATAGTTATTAGACCGCCCCCTTGTTACAGTCCTGGATATATAATAGATGATGGGAGAGATCTCTGTACTGACCCCTGATATATCTATACATAGTTATTAGAGTGCCCCTTTGTTACAGTCCTGGGTATAATAGATGCTGAGAGATCGCTGCACTAATCCCTGATATATCTATACATAGTTATTAGAGCGCCCCCTTGTTACAGTCCTGGGTATAATAGATGATGGGAGAGATCTCTGTACTGACCCCTGATACATTATACATAGTTATTAGACCGCCCCCTTGTTACAGTCCTGGATATATAATAGATGATGGGAGAGATCTCTGTACTGACCCCTGATATATCTATACATAGTTATTAGAGCGCCCCTTTGTTACAGTCCTGGGTATAATAGATGATGGGAGAGATCTCTGTACTGACCCCTGATATATCTATACATAGTTATTAGAGCGCCCCCTTGTTACAGTCCTGGGTATAATAGATGCTGAGAGATCGCTGCACTAACCCCTGATATATCTATACATAGTTATTAGAGCGCCCTCTTGTTACAGTCCTGGGTATAATAGATGCTGAGAGATCTCTGTACTGACCCCTGATATATTATACATAGTTATTAGAGCGCCCCCTTGTTACAGTTCTGGGTATAATAGATGATGGGAGAGATCTCTGTACTGACCCCTGATATATCTATACATAGTTATTAGAGCACCCCCTTGTTACAGTCCTGGGTATAATAGATGATGGGAGAGATCTCTGTACTGACCCCTGATATATCTATACATAGTTATTAGAGCGCCCCCTTGTTACAGTCCGGGGTATAATAGATAATGGCAGAGATCTCTGTACTGACCCCTGATATATTATACATAGTTATTAGAGCGCCCCCTTGCTACAGTCCTGGGTATAATAGATGATGGGAGAGATCTCTGTACTGACCACTGATATATTATACATAGTTATTAGAGCGCCCCTTGTTACAGTCCTGGGTATAATAGATGATGGAAGAGATCTCTGTACTGACCCCTGATATATCTATACATAGTTATTAGTGCGCCCCCTTGTTACAGTCCGGGGTATAATAGATAATGGCAGAGATCTCTGTACTGACCCCTGATATATTATACATAGTTATTAGAGCACCCCCTTGTTACAGTCCTGGGTATAATAGATGATGGGAGAGATCTCTGTACTGACCCCTGATATATCTATACATTGTTATTAGATCGCCCCCTTGTTACAGTCCTGGGTATAATAGATGATGAGAGAGATCTCTGTACTGACCCCTGATATATTATACATAGTTATTAGAGCGCCCCCTTGTTACAGTCCTGGGTATAATAGATGATGGGAGAGATCTCTGTACTGACCCCTGATATATTATACATAGTTATTAGAGCGCCCCCTTGTTACAGTCCTGGGTATAATAGATGCTGAGAGATCGCTGCACTAACCCCTGATATATCTATACATAGTTATTAGAGCGCCCCCTTGTTACAGTCCTGGGTATAATAGATGCTGAAAGATCGCTGCACTAACCCCTGATATATCTATACATAGTTATTAGAGCGCCCCCTTGTTACAGTCCTGGGTATAACAGATAATGGGAGAGATCTCTGTACTGACCCCTGATATATCTATACATAGTTATTAGAGCGCTCCCTTGTTACAGTCCTGGGTATAATAGATGATGGGAGAGATCTCTGTACTGACCCCTGATACATTATACATAGTTATTAGACCGCCCCCTTGTTACAGTCCTGGATATATAATAGATGATGGGAGAGATCTCTGTACTGACCCCTGATATATCTATACATAGTTATTAGAGCGCCCCTTTGTTACAGTCCTGGGTATAATAGATGATGGGAGAGATCTCTGTACTGACCCCTGATATATCTATACATAGTTATTAGAGCGCCCCCTTGTTACAGTCCTGGGTATAATAGATGCTGAGAGATCGCTGCACTAATCCCTGATATATCTATACATAGTTATTAGAGCGCCCCCTTGTTACAGTCCTGGGTATAATAGATGCTGAGAGATCTCTGTACTGACCCCTGATATATTATACATAGTTATTAGAGCGCCCCCTTGTTACAGTTCTGGGTATAATAGATGATGGGAGAGATCTCTGTACTGACCCCTGATATATCTATACATAGTTATTAGAGCGCCCCCTTGTTACAGTCCGGGGTATAATAGATAATGGCAGAGATCTCTGTACTGACCCCTGATATATTATGCATAGTTATTAGAGCGCCCCCTTGCTACAGTCCTGGGTATAATAGATGATGGGAGAGATCTCTGTACTGACCACTGATATATTATACATAGTTATTAGAGCGCCCCTTGTTACAGTCCTGGGTATAATAGATGATGGAAGAGATCTCTGTACTGACCCCTGATATATCTATACATAGTTATTAGTGCGCCCCCTTGTTACAGTCCGGGGTATAATAGATAATGGCAGAGATCTCTGTACTGACCCCTGATATATTATACATAGTTATTAGAGCACCCCCTTGTTACAGTCCTGGGTATAATAGATGATGGGAGAGATCTCTGTACTGACCCCTGATATATCTATACATTGTTATTAGATCGCCCCCTTGTTACAGTCCGGGGTATAATAGATAATGGCAGAGATCTCTGTACTGACCCCTGATATATTATACATAGTTATTAGAGCACCCCCTTGTTACAGTCCTGGGTATAATAGATGATGAGAGAGATCTCTGTACTGACCCCTGATATATTATACATAGTTATTAGAGCGCCCCCTTGTTACAGTCCTGGGTATAATAGATGATGGGAGAGATCTCTGTACTGACCCCTGATATATTATACATAGTTATTAGAGCACCCCCTTGTTACAGTCCTGGGTATAATAGATGATGGGAGAGATCTCTGTACTGACCCCTGATATATCTATACATTGTTATTAGATCGCCCCCTTGTTACAGTCTGGGGTATAATAGATAATGGCAGAGATCTCTGTACTGACCCCTGATATATTATACATAGTTATTAGAGCACCCCCTTGTTACAGTCCTGGGTATAATAGATGATGAGAGAGATCTCTGTACTGACCCCTGATATATTATACATAGTTATTAGAGCGCCCCCTTGTTACAGTCCTGGGTATAATAGATGATGGGAGAGATCTCTGTACTGACCCCTGATATATTATACATAGTTATTAGGGCACCCCCTTGTTACAGTCCTGGGTATAATAGATGATGAGAGAGATCTCTGTACTGACCCCTGATATATTATACATAGTTATTAGAGCGCCCCCTTGTTACAGTCCTGGGTATAATAGATGATGGAAGAGATCTCTGTACTGGCCCCTGATATATCTATACATAGTTATTAGAGCGCCTCCTTGTTACAGTCCTGGGTATAATAAATGATGGGAGAGATCTCTGTACTGACCCCTGATATATTATACATAGTTATTAGAGCGCCCCCTTGTTACAGTCCTGGGTATAATAGATGATGGGAGAGATCTCTGTACTGACCCCTTATATATTATACCTAGTTATTAGAGCACCCCCTTGTTACAGTCCTGGGTATAATAGATGATGGAGAGATCTCTGTACTGACCCCTGATATATTATACATAGTATAGAGCGCCACCTTCTTCAAGTCAGCATTTCCCATTTAGGGCTCCTGCACTTTGGTGATTGCGATTTTGCCTTGGCAAAGTCACGTTTTTGTTTTCACGATTTTTGAGCACATTTCGGTCAAAACATTGTTCTAGATCTATGTTTTGGGTCCGACGTAAAAAACGGACGGCGCTATATTGGCCGGCCGGGCGTTTTTTTATGTCTCACAAATACGCCCATGTGATCTGATGCATTGGAATCCAGTGCATCAGATCACAGCACATATCAGCCGGCCATGAAAACGCCAGCCGATATGCGCTCATGTGAAAGAAGCCTTACCTAGGTTATCCAATCAGAGTATGTACCGTGTATAACCCCCCTCTGCTTCCTATCACTGACCAGTTACTTACCCCCTTACACACATTCTCGCCCAGACCAAGCATTCTCATCTTATATACCAACCTTTTATGTGGCACAGTACCAAACGCTTCGGAAGAGTCCAGATACACAAGATCCAGTGACTCCCCGGTCCAGTCTAGAACTTACCTCCTCATAGAATAATTTCCACCCATAGAGACTCCACATGTTCATCTCCCTCCCATCTTAGGGTTCAGATACTACACCAAAATAGATAGGGACCAGACTCAAAAATATGTGAGGGAATTGAGAAGGGTCATCAGAAGCCTGTCTGTGGGCTTCACAAAACCTTTGGTCAGGGTGGTGTGACAGGAGTGAGCTCTCATAAACCCATGCGGATACGGAGTTATACAGCTATTTCCCTTGAGGTTCTCCAGACATTTTACCCACAGTAGAAGTAAGACTTACTGGCCTGTAGTTTCCAGGTCCACCTTTTTGACCCCTTTTTAATTATCACATTGGCTATGCGTCAATCCAGTGGAACAGATCCCGTCATTATAGAGTCCTTAAATATAAGAAAGAAGGGTCTGTGTATCACATTACTTAATCCCCTTAGATCCCAGGGATGTAAGCTAACGGGACATGGGGATTTGTCTAAATTAATCTTTTTAAGATCCTGCCCTTATTCCTGGGTTAAAGCCCATTTAGATCCCATTTACACTGAAAGATGATCGCTCAAAAATTGCTCAAAACGGCAGTTTGAGTGACATCATCTTTGCATAGTCTATAGTAGCTAATCAGCTACTGAAGAGCTATGCAGCCAGAGTAGGACACCATTGCTATTGCTCCTCAAAAAAACCTGCTGTTTTGCATAAGCAAACAGCTGCATTGTTCTCCGTGCTTACAGCTCGCGTCCCACTGTGAGCTACCAGCAGGACATGAGCTGAAATAATCTTATCAGCGCTGCCAACTGTGATAACAGCCTGCACTGCTGATAAGAGTTCATCACTCAATTGAAGAAAACTGCACAATATCCGTGCATTTAGACACAACAGTTATCGCTCAAAAGATGGCTTTGAGTGATTTTTGAGAGAGAATCATTGTGTCTAAATGGGCAACTACGCACAGATATCTTTCAAAAGATTAGCGATGATTTTGCATAAAGTACTAATAGGCACCAATTGCTATTAGCACTTTATTAGCTTCATTTGCTTGCAAATGAGCTTCTGGAAGCTGTTACAGGACTCAGCAGGAGGTCTGAGCTCTAATTAGCTCCATAGTTCAGCCAAGGGCTCCCCATAGAGAATTCAGCACCATGGACAGCAGACAATGTGCCTTCCTGCTTATCAGCTGTTGTGCTGAACAGCAGTTTTCAAGCAGAACTGAAAACAGTCCTTTGGCTGAACCGTTAGAGATGGGCACATTTAGACAATAATTATTGCTCAAAAGATGGCTTTTGAGTGATAATCGTGTCTAAATGGGCCTTTAGACTGGTGCCATTTAGTGGAGAGTTTACTTTATCACTCTGCATCTCATCTGACATTTAAGCATTAATCTTTTTACTGTTGATATAGTTGAACAGGTTAGGGTTCGTTTTACTCTCGTTGGCAATAAGTCTCATTGTCTCATCTTTGCTGCTGTTATATCATTTATAGTTTTCCCTTATAGGTGTTTAGCGCCTCTTTGCTGCCTTATTTTAGTAGTTTAAACACTTTCTTTTTGCTGTTTATTGCCCTCTTTACATCTTTATTGCCCCCCATTGGTTTCCTCTTATTCCTAGCCCTTTTATTCCTGTAAGGTATCAGCCGCTCACAATAAGTAATTAGGATGTTTTTAAACATTTCCCATTATTGTCTGTACTTTTATATTTGAGGATATTGTCCCAGTCAGTCAGGTTAAGGGCGTCTCTGAGCTGATGGAATTTGGCCTTCCTAAAGTTTAGTATTTTCGTAGCCCCCCCTTATAAAGCTCTCTCTTGAAAGACAAGTAGAACTGTATTATATTATGATCACTATTTCCCCGGTGCCCCCCCCTCCCCCGCTTGCACCCCTATTATTCTGTCAGGTCGGTTGGTTGATATTAAGTCCACAATGGCTGCCCCTTTAGTCGGGTCCTGTACAAGTTGGGGAAGTTGTTACCTTCATGAGATCTGCAGGTGTCGGCTTCTCACTATATATCCGGATAGTTAAAGTCCCCCATAATAATTACCTGTGATTTGCTGCCTCATCTATTTGTCTCAATAAGATTTGCTGTGGTTTCTGCTATATTTGGTGTCTATAGAAAACCCCCTATGAGGATTTTATTGTTGTTTTTCCCCTCCATGTATTTCCACCCATAGAGACTCCACATGTTCATCTCCCTCCCATCTTAGGGTACATAAACTCACCAAAATAGATAGAGACCAGACTCAAAAATATGTGAGGGAATCGAGAAGGGTCATCAGAAGCCTGTCTGTGGGCTTCACAAAACCTTTGGACTTTATCCCAAAGAACCTCAGGGTTGGAACATTCTACTGACACCAATGAGATCCATTAACAACAAGGAAAGGGGTTTGTTGCTCACTGAGCACTCGCTGGGGTAGAGGCGGGGGGCGGATGGTAGTTCAGAAGAGCAGGGAGCCAGGTGAATGATAGATAGGAGAGAAGAAATCCAGGGAGGCTAGTCCTGAACTTGGACACCCCAACAAGTTTGCACAGTTGGATGCCATTGCAGAGCCAGCACCGCTGCAGCACCACATGCCCTCTGAACGCCAGGAAGATGACTGCTCCAGTGAGAAGGGGACGGGGAGCGCAGAGCAGGCTAGACAGGTCCTAGTGGTGGGGGATTCAATTATAATGGGAACAGATAGGGCAATGTGCCATCAGGGGGATCATTGAACGGTGTGCTGTCTTCCTGACACTCGAGTTCGACATATCACGAGTCAGGTTAACAGATTACTGGGAGAGGCTAGTGAGGATCCAGCGGTCATGGGGCACATTAGAGCAAGGACCTCCAAGGTAGTTTTCTCAGAAATACTACCTGCAGCACAGGCCACACTAGAGAGACAGAAGGATCTTAGGGAGGTAAACAAGTGGCTCCGGAGTTGGTGTAAGAAGGAGGGATTTGGGTTCCTGGAGAACTGGGCTGACTTTGCTGTCGGCTACAGGCTCTACCGTAGGGACGGGCGGCATCTCAATGGGGAGGGTTAGAAGGCTGGAGGAGTGTTTAAACTAGGGACTGAGGGGTGGGGCAAAAAGAGAAACGGGGGGGGGGGCTAAAGTGTAGATAGCAACCTGGGACCAAGAAATGGAAACAGGAGTCGAGCAGGGGGAGGGGTTAGTACAGTTAGAACTGACAGAACAGCCAGTAGCACCATTAGTAGCAAAATGAATATAAAGAACAACCACCGTATAAATTGTATGGCAACGAATGCAAGAAGTCTGATGGGTAAACTGGGGGAGCGTGAAGCGAGAATGTCTGATGATAACTACGACATAATAATGGAATAATGGAAACATGGCTGGATGATAAGTGCGATTGGGCGGTGAATTTACAGGGGTACAATATCTACAGAAGAGACCGTGGGGAACATAAAAGGGGGAGGGGTATGTCTGTACGTTAAATCGTACTTAAATCCGAGGCTACAGGAGGATATAGGGGCAGGAGATGAACAGGTGGAATCTCTGTGGCTGGAAATACAGGGAGGAAAAAAATAACAGAATCCTGATAGGGGTCTTCTATAGACCACCAAAAGCAACAGAAGAAACTGAAACCTTACTACTAGGGCAGATAGAAGAGGTGTCAAAGCGCAACGAAGTAATTAATAGAGATGAGCGAGCATACTCGCTACGGCAAAATACTCGAGCGAGTACCTGCCCGCTCGTCTCTAAAGATTTGGGTGCCAGCGGGGAGCGGTGGGGGAGAGCAGGGAGGAACAGGGGGGAGATCTCTCTCTCACTCTCTCCCCCCCGCTCACTCCTGCAACTCACCGCTCTCCCCCGCCAGCACCCGAATCTTTAGAGACGAGCGGGCAGGTACTCGCATAAGGCACTACTCGCTCGAGTAGTTTGCCTTAGCGAGTGTGCTCGCTCATCTCTAGTAATTATCATAGCGGACTTTAATTATCCGGATATAATTTGGGAAAATGAGACCTGCAAATCTCATAGGGGTGATAAGGTCCTGAGAGTAATTAAAGATAACTACCTTACCCAACGTGTGCGGGAACCAACTAGAGGGAGGGCATTCTGGACTTATTATCAAGTAACAAAGCAGACAGAATCATGGGGGTGCAGGGACACTTGGGAAATAGTAGACACAATATAGTTAATTTCCAGCTGTCATTTAACAAGAAGCCAATAATGAAAACAAAGGTTTGGTCCGGTGTGGCCAGCAGAGCAAAATGTGATTGTTCCCAACAAGAGAAACCCCGTAATCTTGTAGATAAGATACCTTGTAATGGCCAACAAGCATACATGATGTAATAGCGAGCTTGCGAACCTTTTGGGCTCTTCGTCAGGCTAATTTTAGCCTGTAACATCCTGTATTTGTGTTAGCCATTAAGAAGGTATCATATCTACAAGATTACGTGGTTTAACAAGAAGCCTTATCCGGGAGTGACAAATAAAACTAAAACTTTGGTAAAACAAAATGTGATCAGCAACATGAATTGGGATAATACCAGTACAGGTGACAAATGGGAGGAGTTTAACAACATCCTAATCACCTCATACCCTTTAAAAATAAAAGGAAACCAATGTGACTCGACAAGACGGTAAGGGGGGCAATAAACGAAAAAAGCGTTTAACCTGCTAATAGAAGGCGGCAACCTGTTTGTTTGTCTTTTTTGGCCATTAACAGTTTTAATCTTACCTGTGATTTATAAATGTCCTACTAAGATGATATAGATGTTCCTCTCTATCTGTTGGCTTGGAGCAGATCCGGTTGTATCTAATGGACTTTTGATGTGTTTAGGATGGGAACTGGCCCATCTGAGGTATGTGGGCCGATCAATCGGTTTCCGGTAGGGATGTCTGCATTGAGTTTTTGAAATATTTATGGTGGTGTTCAAAAAGTTGATTTCTTTATCTAAGTAGCTTAATGTCAGGTTTTTGGTGGGTGGAATGCATTGAATCTCATAGAATTGTATTAGTTCTTGTTCGGTGTTTGTCCAGATGATTGTCGACATCAATATAGCGGTGGTAGGCCAATGGTTTGTTGGGGCAGGAAGCCAGAAAGTCACTCTCCAGTCCTACCATGAAAGGGTTGGCATATTGCGGTGTCATTTTACTGCCCGGCGGTTCCAGTGAGTTGCAGGAATCTCTATCAAAGGCAAAAATAGTCGCGTGTGAGGATGAACCTTGTGAGTTGTAACACCAATTCAGAGGCAATCCCATTGGCCTCAAGGTGTTCCTGGCAGGCGGTCAGTCCATCTTTGTGTGGGATGTTGGAATATAAGGACTCCATATCCATGGTGGCCAGGATGGCACCGGCAGGGAGGGGACCTACGGTTGACAGTTTGTTTGTAGGTCCGAGGTGTCCTGCAAGTAGCTGGTTGTATTCCTCACCAGTGGTTTGAGGACACCACCTACCCATCCTGAGATTCCTTCAGTGAGGGTCCTACGCCTGAGATAATTGGCCTCCCTGGATTGCCAGCGTTGCGTAGTTTTGGAAGTCTGTAACATAGTATGGTAGGCCGAATGAAGACAATGTCCATCCAGTTCCGCCTGTTTCCACCCCACCTTGGTCCAGAGGAAGGCAAAAAAAACAAAACCACAGTAAGCCAATTAGCTCCTATGGAGGAAAAAAAATTCCTTCCTGAGTCCATAATGGCTCCTGAGTAATCCCTGGATCAACATTTGAGCAATATCACAGAGTCAGCAGCACCACACATTTAGTGCACCAATCCGTGCGGGAGCACTTGCTGTGCTCAGAGTTCCTGCCCCCTCTCCACCCCCCTGCACTATTTTCAATGAGGAGAGGCAGGACGGGGCGGAGCTAATTCCCAGAACTTAGCCCTGCCCCCATTCCGCCTCCTCTCATTACAAATAGTGCAGAGTGGCGGAGAGAAGGTGGAGAGGGGGCAGGAGCTCAGAGCACTGCTCCCGACTCTTCCAGCCTCCTCCCCCTGCAGAGAGAGACGCCGTATATCGGCCGGCGTGAAAACCCAGCTGATATACGTTCGTCTGCATGCGCCCTTACTATGAGATGCCCCCAGTCTACCACTAGGGCTGCCTGACCTTTTTGGTATTATCTACGTGGTATTGAATCTGTGTTTTCCCCTTTATTTGCATCCAACAACCTCTGGCCAAAGGTTGGTAGCTGCTCATGGAAGTCACTTACCTGCAGTCATGTGACCTAAAATAGCAAGTAGTAACCAATTATTATACAAGCTCCCACAATGCACTGCTTTCCAGGAACAGAAGACGGACCAAATGTAGAGGGGTGTTTTATTGCAAGAAGGGCTCCTGCACACATAGACGCTGTGAATGGAGCGCTTACACGCAGGGATCTGTACATTCTGCGGTACTTTTTTTGCACTGCCAGGCTCATTTACATTGGCGTGGGTTCCATCCGTACCATTACTGACCCGGCTGCATTACCTATTCCCATGTGGATGCAGTGCACATCTGCGCACCCCTATAGACTATTCCCATGTGGATGCGGTGCACATCTGCGCACCCCTATAGACTATTCCCATGTGGATGCGGTGCACATCTGCGCACCCCTATAGACTATTCCCATGTGGATGCGGTGCACATCTGCGCACCCCTATAGACTATTCCCATGTGGATGCGGTGCACAGCTGCGCACCCCTATAGACTATTCCCATGTGGATGCGGTGCACAGCTGCGCACCCCTATAGACTATTCCCATGTGGATGCGGTGCACAGCTGCGCACCCCTATAGACTATTCCCATGTGGATGCGGTGCACAGCTGCGCACCCCTATAGACTATTCCCATGTGGATGCGGTGCACAGCTGCGCACCCCTATAGACTATTCCCATGTGGATGCGGTGCACATCTGCGCACCCCTATAGACTATTCCCATGTGGATGCGGTGCACATCTGCGCACCCCTATAGACTATTCCCATGTGGATGCGGTGCACATCTGCGCACCCCTATAGACTATTCCCATGTGGATGCGGTGCACATCTGCGCACCCCTATAGACTATTCCCATGTGGATGCGGTGCACATCTGCGCACCCCTATAGACTATTCCCATGTGGATGGGGTGCACATCTGCGCACCCCTATAGACTATTCCCATGTGGATGCGGTGCACATCTGCGCACCCCTATAGACTATTCCCATGTGGATGCGGTGCACATCTACGCACCCCTATAGACTATTCCCATGTGGATGCGGTGCACAGCTGCGCACCCCTATAGACTATTCCCATGTGGATGCGGTGCACATCTGCGCACCCCTATAGACTATTCCCATGTGGATGCGGTGCACATCTGCGCACCCCTATAGACTATTCCCATGTGGATGCGGTGCACAGCTGCGCACCCCTATAGACTATTCCCATGTGAATGCGGTGCACAGCTGCGCACCCCTATAGACTATTCCCATGTGGATGCGGTGCACAGCTGCGCACCCCTATAGACTATTCCCATGTGGATGCGGTGCACAGCTGCGCACCCCTATAGACTATTCCCATGTGGATGCGGTGCACATCTGCGCACCCCTATAGACTATTCCCATGTGGATGCGGTGCACATCTGCGCACCCCTATAGACTATTCCCATGTGGATGCGGTGCACAGCTGCGCACCCCTATAGACTATTCCCATGTGGATGCGGTGCACAGCTGCGCACCCCTATAGACGCCTATGGTGCTTTGGCTGCACATAAAAAGTCACATTTTTTGCCTGATGGAAATGCGTGCGCAAAAAAGCTGACTGGGAGGGAACGCCTTCACATCGATGGGCTCTATGGTCAGTGCTTTGCGCCTCTGCGCCCATGTGCCAGAGCCCTGAATGGGATGCAGTTTTAACCCCTTAAGACCCAAGTAGGGCCCGTCCCTAGGGCCATGATGATTGCTGTGGCTTTTCATAAGCTGTAACCTCATTCCTACGTAGACATGGCGGTAAGAGGCGTGGACTCGGCGCGGCGAGCTGGAGCCGTTACTGGGACCAGGCTTTGGGTCCATAGAACGTATTGCATATCTCCTATTAAGGGCGATGGCCGTGAGGGAAAACCATCAACTCTGCCATTTTTTACAGCGTGCAGCATAGATGACGATTCTTCTCTGCGGGCCGGGATGATCACAACAACAAAAGTAATTTTTTACACTTTTCCCATTTAAAACCTTTTTGGGAACTTTCTTTGCATCACTGTATTCTCATAACTTTATTTCTCCACGGACGGAGCACGGTGAGCGGCAGTGCTTAGCGGTACCTTGGTGGGGTACATGCGGCGGTGCTTGGGGGTACCATGGTGGGGTACGCGCGGCAGTGCTTGGGGGTACCATGGTGGGGTACGCGCGGTGAGCGGCAGTGCTTAGGGGTACCATGGTGGGGTACGCGCGGTGAGCGGCAGTGCTTAGGGGTACCATGGTGGGGTGCGAGCGGCAGTGCTTAGGGGTACCATGGTGGGGTGCGAGCGGCAGTGCTTAGGGGTACCATGGTGGGGTGCGAGCGGCAGTGCTTAGGGGTACCATGGTGGGGTGCGAGCGGCAGTGCTTAGGGGTACCATGGTGGGGTACGCGCGGCGAGCAGCAGTGCTTAGGGGTACCATGGTGGGGTACATGCGGTGAGCGGCAGTGCTTAGGGGTACCATGGTGGAGTACGTACGGCTCGATCACTTTTTTCTCTAAATCGCCCTGTAGGGGATTTCTATGCTGCAAAGCATTAAGGCTAGCAATTACAGGCCGCCATCATCGGGCGATATTGTAACCCATTCCCCCCAACTGCATGGCAAGAGGCCAATGACAGCACCGAGGGCCCTTCCCCATCTGTGCCCCTTTACATGCTGTGATCAACCTGGATCGCAGCCTGTAAAGAGTTCTAAGAGTTCGGATCGGTGGACCAAGGACCCCTGCCAGTGTAAAGGCCAGTTAGATCAGTGCCAATGCTATTCATTAGCGCTCCATGTAAAAGGGGACTGTAAAGGCCCTTTTACACGCAACAGTTATTACTCACACTTCCTCCAAACTGCTGCGAATGAGTGATAATGGTTACATGTAACTGCGGTCGTCGTGCAGGTTTTGGTTTAACCCCTTAATGACGAAACCCCTTTCTCCCCCCCCCATTTTCCTCCCTTTAAAATAAAATAGCTCCTTTTTCTCCATCGCCGTCGCTGGATGAGGCTTGGTGTTTTTTGCGGGACGAGTTGTAGTTTTCACTGATGCCATTTAAAGTACCGTATAATGTACTGCAAAAAAAACTAAAAAAAATATCTAAGTGGAGTAAAACGGACCTGCTCCTTTATTCTAGGGGTCGGCGCCCTTACTGCCACAGCGGGCCCAGAGTGTTTTTACTGTACTAAATTTTTTTCTTTCAAAGACTTAATTTTTTCAATTATTTTCTGCGCGCAATAACTTTTTCCCGTCGGCGTCGTTGTGCGCGGCTCATTTTTGGCGGCAGGTCTGGTAGGTACCAAGCTGGAATACATATGACTTTTTGTTGCGTTTTTTTCTGGGAGACAGGGTGACTGAACAAGTGCATTTCTGGCGTTCGTTCTTTATTTTTTCGGCCGCCGCTCACCCTGCGGGGTAAATAATACACTACTTTGATAGATCGGACTCTTACAGACGCGGCGAGACCCAATGTGTATTTTTCTTTATGATGTAGATTTTTCTATTACAGATAGGGCAAAAGGGGATTTAAGCTTTTTTTTTTTTTAATAAAGTAATAAAAACTTTATTGATCTTATTTTTTTCCCCCGGGGAACTACAATGTGCGACGCTTTGATCGCTATAGCATTACGTCATACTGCATTCTGCCAGGCAGCCTATCAAGCCACCCCATGGGGATGACTTGATAGGCAGTCTCCCAAGGCAGCCCTGGGGCCTTTCAGAAGGCAAACATCAATCGGGGGATTTAAATGCTGCTGTCAAAATTGACAGTGGCATTTAAAGGGTTAACAGCTGTGATGGGCCGCACAGCCACTTGCAGCTATTGCCCGGGGGTGTTAGCTGTAATAAACAGCTGACGCCCACACTGTATGAAGAGAGGTCGCCCCGCCACCTATCTTCATACATACCCCAAATGTACACCCCGGAGCGGGAAGGGGTTAAACGATGGCTTTTTGCTCACTTATAATCCATCATTCATCATCTGAACGACTGAGCGATGCGTTCCATGTGGATGTATTTCACTCAACTTTTAAAAGACTGCAGGATGTTCTCCCCGTGGCATGTTTACACTAACTGTGGGGAGAACTGCGGAGTGTGCCGACAGCCGCGGCGGCGAACCGCGGAGTGCGCCGACAGCCATTTGCACAGCTGGGAGTAGGTTTAAACACATTCTAGGCTTTGGAAATAACACCTTCAGGTCCTTTTACATGCAAATGAAGATGATCACAATCATAGAACATGGCCATATACTTACTGAGTAAGGAGGGCAGATAGCTGCATCCTCTCACCATGCAGGTGGCTGACTACCAGATGAGGGAGCTAATTACACCTGTGAGGGACACCGATGAGACGGCCACTCACACCGCCTCCTAATATAGAGGGGGGGGGGGGGCTGCTTGGTGTATACTCCCATACAGAGTGGCAGACCTTCTGATACATGTAGTGCACCGTGCAGACCAGCAACCTATTGAGAACACCATAATAGTTCGGCGGGTTGCCTTGCACCTCAAGAAGTGAGCCAGCCTGGGCTCCCCCTGGAGTCTTAAGGCCACACTGCATGTGAAGGATAGTGGCCAAGATACATGAGCCCACTAACCTCGGCAACGTTCCTTGCTTGTAGGGAGTCCCTATACTACTATAGATACGGCACAGAAGGGGAAATAAAAAGACATATTTCCCCTTCTGTGACAAATAATATCCATTAACACTTTATGCAAATAGAGCGCTAAACCTTTCAGTCGTTTGCGTGTAAAAGCGCCTTTAGATGAAAACTTTAAGAGTGAAGCAAATCCTCCAGCCAGGCGACCGTTTATACATCTTTGTATTTACATAAGGATAACAGTTATCGGGACCTCGTGAGCAAAACGGTCCCACAAAACAAATAAATAGCACTCAGAACTGTACAGAACGGGCGAAAACCAGATAAAAACAGGCAAAAAGTCCTGAAATTTAAGAACACCCCCCCCCCCCCCCCCCAAAGTATTAAAAAGTACAACCAGTTAAGCTGGACTGAAAGGGCAAAGTTGGCATCAGCGCCAGACTTCAGACAAGACTTCATTAGCGTGTACGTGTGCTCCATCTAGGGCCGGCTTTGGACGATTCTAGCATACTGCCACTTATATTGGGGAACTACAACTCCCAGCATGCCTCGCAGCCACAGATTTCTTATGCCAAGAGCTGGATAGCAACAGGTTGGCGACCAATGAGTTTTCCAGGGCTGCTATGCAGAACACGTCCGAATCTCTACTTGTCACACTGGGGCCGACCCTGGAGGACAGAAGATCCAATAGTGACCAGTCTCATCTACACGTGAATGCAGGAGCAACGCCGTTATGCCGTAGGCTTCTTATGAAAGTACACGGAAATCTTCTTTGTGCAGCCAGATGCCTGAAGAAAGCAAAGAGAAAGGAGAGCGTTATATACCACAGGAGCGCCATATACACCGCGTGCGCCAAACATACACCGCCACCAGAATATATACCCCAAGCGGACAGAATGTGGCGCAAGCAGCATGAATCGCAGACCCCTCCCTGTCAGCACCGCCATCTAATCTGGGAGACGAGCGCTAAGGAAACGGCACCCAATGACGGCCGGCGTCAGAGCGCCCCTGCAAAGTGTGGCCGCCACAGGCTGAGGAAGACGAGGGTGAGACAAGACCAGCCAGTTGTTTCATGTTGTCTAGAGGCCCACAGCTTCAGCGCAGAAAGACCGGCGCTCCGCACCTCAGCGGCAGGCGCAACTGGAAGTAATCGCTACCTGAAGGAACCACTAGAGGCTTTACGGGGTCTTCCATCTGCCAGGAGCCCCCCGTCTCACATTGAAGGTTTCCTCATTACGCCAATGATGCAGATTTGGGCGCTGCTGAGGGTGAGGCCTCCAAACCAAGGACGAACATTTCTGTACGAGGTTCTCTCCACTGAGTCTATGGGTTGTACAGAATAACCCCTCCTCCGGACCCCTCCTCTCCCGACCAGGGACCCTCCACCCAGACGTTGCCAGCACTAGAACATGGAAGATAAGTGTCCCTTTACACCGCGCGATTATCACCTGAGCCCTCATGGAAACCAGCGGATCCGGGCAATAACCGTCCCACGGACACGCGGTCGCCGACAGGACACGGGGCGAGAGAGCGTTCACCTGGTGGAGGTGCTTAGCAAATACAGAACCAAGCGACTACCAGAGCCTTCGATGGAGGCGGGGGGCCGGAATGATCCCCGCCAGCTCCATGTATCCGTGGGACGCCGGCGGGCACCTATGACAGTCGCTCGGTGTAAAGGCACGTTATCAATATCAGATTGGTGGGGTCCAGCGGAGGACACTTACAGATATGGGGGAGGTTGCGGGGCTTCTTGCAGGGGTCTTCTTAGCACTTCCACTACTCGGCGGGGGGCTGCTGCTTGCCTTCTCACACTTCCGCTTGCTCCCCAGTGCGGACAGCCAGTTCTTCTCCAGTTTGCTGTTTTCTTTGTCCTGCGGTTCACGTTTCGGAGCCGCGCTCTGTGTGCAGTCCGTGCTGCGGTCTCCACAGCGGCCGGCGGGGTCCTCACGCTCTACACGGCGGGGCTCCAGCTTGGTCTTCTTCGGCTGCGGTTCCAGCTCCGTCACACAGTTACAATGAGAGAGACATTCGTGCTCCGCACTCCCGCCATTCGTCTCCAGGCGTCTTTTCGCCCTCGTCTCATAAGTTGGCGGCATCCTGGAAGTGGAGGCCACGGGGTACTGTTCGATGGGAGTAAATGCCTTCCGAGGTGATGGAGTTTTGGGGGCCGGCGTAAGGGACCTCGGTGTCCGAGTGACCCAGCTTTTAATGGTCACCTTGGTAACAGACTGTCTGGGGGACGTTGTGGAGGTCTCCTGCCTCTTGGGGGTCTGCAGGTTGGACATTGGCAAGAAAGGGGACGTTGGTGTGCCTGAAGACATCGGAAGGTCCGCAGTGTAACTTAATGCACAGGTGGCAGGAGTTGGCGAGGACATGAATCGGGGGCTTCGGACCTTGGGGGATTTTGCAGGGGTGCGGAGAACGGCAGCTGCGAGGGGAAACAAAAAAAGGTAAAATAAGTTCCAGCAACCTTCACTACCTTTATAGGACAGTCTGACGTTCTAAGCGCTGAGCATGTGGCAGGAAGGCCAGTGGGACGCACACTGCTAGAGGAAAATAAGTGAACCCTCCACGAGTTCACCTCAGTAGTCTGCGACGCTCCGGTATATGCATGCTAGTAGCAACGGCCCCCCGACCTCGTACACCGGACGACCATTGTACCCGCAGATCACCACGCCGGACGGACGGAGGGGTCTAAGCCAAAAAATGTCACCCAAAACGTAACAAAAGGAAGGTGAAAGAGGGAAGCCGATACGAGCGCGGGCGTCCGTGCGTCTAGAGCCGCGGGGGGTCACTGTATGAGGACTGCAGAGAAGACAGCGCACCCCATGCAGATGGAGGGGCGTGTAGTACCACACTATACCATAGAGAGGCGCTACTAGAAACCAAACCAGTGCTGCAGTAATCCAGGGTAAACATTACGGCTGGGTTCACACTGGGCGGATCCGCCTGCGGACGCTAATCCCGGATTCACCAGCCAAGTGGATGAGATCTCTCAGATTTGCTGGCTGCATGTTCCTTTTTTTTCCTCCTCCGCTGCGCGACGCTTTCCTCTCTGGGAGCGCCGGCCGCAACGGAAAAGCAGGGGCCAAGCCGCTTCAAAATCCGCAGCTAAGTGCCTCGAGTTTTGAAGCAGCGCATTCCCGGCAGAAATCTCAAAGTTTTTCGCTGCTGCCAAACTGCGAAATTTCCGCCCAGAATCTGCCCAGTGTGAACCCAGCCTAAGAAGATCCCCAGCAGGGGGCGCTGTACTAGAAGCTGCACACTCACCTGGAGAGGGAAGGTCAAGCATCTTTTCACAAGTCCAACCCACGTGGTTCACGCTTTCCTCTTGACTGCAGCTGCTGCTTCGCCTCTTCAGTCTCCAGACTTTTATGGTGTTGTCATCTGAGCAGGTGACGACCTGCGGAGCAGAGGACAGACTGAACCATCCAGTCTCCACACGAGAACCGCCTCGGTCCCGCTAACGATCGGTCTAAAGTCCGAGACGTCCAGCCAATAAGCCAGAGGTCTGCATCCTTATCAGCCCGGGGGGCCTCGGACCCGTCTATACGAACACACAACAAACCTTGGAGAAGTCGGTGGGGGACCAGGTGACCGAGGTGACCTCCTGACTGTGTCCTTGGAGCATTACCGGAGCGGCACGGGGGTCCGACACCTGAGGAAGAGGATGCAGGTTACCGGACACGTGGATATGCCAAGGCTACACCCTGGGGGGGCAGCGGGATGCCTTCACCCTGGGAGGGGGGGGGGGGGGGGGGCGGCAGCAGCAGGATGCCTTCACCCTGGTGGTGGTGGGGGGTCAGCGGCATGCCTACACCCTGGTGGGGGGGGGGGGGGTCAGCGGCATGCCTACACCCTGGTGGGGAGGGGGGGGGGGGTCAGCGGCATGCCTACACCCTGGTGGGGAGGGGGGGGGGGGTCAGCGGCATGCCTACACCCTGGTGGTGGGGGGTCAGCGGCATGCCTACACCCTGGTGGGGGGGGGGGGGGGGGGGGGGTCAGCGGCATGCCTACACCCTGGTGGGGGGGGGGTCAGCGGCATGCCTACACCCTGGCTGTGTAAATAAGGGCTCCGCCTGCAGGTGACATGGCTGTGAATGCAGCGTTGGCCCAGCGGGGTGACCAACCCCTGAGTGCGCGCTGCTGCACTATCTGCAGTCCCACTGAAGGTGAACGGTGTTCCTGCGCGGCCATCGCTCCATGCAGTCCTGCAGGGGGTGCCGAAACCCCGCAGTCATTCTGAAGACTGGTAATTCTGGTAGAACTCCTTTCACAGTGATGTCGCCTGCCTTACACGGCCAGAAGGCACTTCTACAGCAGGGTGGCCTCATTTACAGGTTCTGCCGACTGCAGCCACAGCCGAGGAATAGCGCTACACACTCCTCTCGTTCCTGACATGGCGGGAGGCGATGAGAGGAACCCTGTGACCTTGGCCAGCACCACATACACTCGCGCCCATAGTTAACCCTTAACGTCTACAAGTGCTCTGTGGGCGCCTCTGCCAAGTCCCGTCCAAACGCTGGTGTGCCGGACGCTATACCCCCCCCCCCTCCCCCCCATCACCTGTGGCTCCATCAGAGGGGACACCCAGGTGCAAACTGAAGAGTGCAGGAACCTAATGGGATTTAGGGGGGGGCGTCCCCATGAAGGAGACCTCGGAGGAGGCGGGGGAGGGGATGGCAATGTGATCTGTTACCTGCAGCGCCTCCACAGGGCCAACACAGCAGTTACACCCTCTGGCCATTCAGACCAACAATGGCCTTCAAGGGAAGCAGGTGGATCGGCCGGCCTCAGAGCGGCGGCACCAGATCCGTGTGCAGCCATTAGGCCTCAGAGCGGCGGCACCAGATCCGTGTGCAGCCATTAGGCCTCAGAGCGGCGGCACCAGATCCGTGTGCAGCCATTAGGCCTCAGAGCGGCGGCACCAGATCCGTGTGCAGCCATTAGGCCTCACAGCGGCGGCACCAGATCCGTGTGCAGCCATTAGGCCTCACAGCGGCGGCACCAGATCCGTGTGCAGCCATTAGGCCTCACAGCGGCGGCACCAGATCCGTGTGCAGCCATTAGGCCTCAGAGCGGCGGCACCAGATCCGTGTGCAGCCATTAGGCCTCAGAGCGGCGGCACCAGATC
Source organism: Eleutherodactylus coqui (assembly GCA_035609135.1). NCBI lineage: Eukaryota > Metazoa > Chordata > Amphibia > Anura > Eleutherodactylidae > Eleutherodactylus > Eleutherodactylus coqui. The sequence continues at coordinate 888,689 of CM069407.1, read as the reverse complement.
CGTGTGCAGCCATTAGGTCTCAGAGCGGCGGCACCAGATCCGTGTGCAGCCATTAGGCCTCAGAGCGGCGGCACCAGATCCGTGTGCAGCCATTAGGTCTCAGAGCGGCGGCACCAGATCCGTGTGCAGCCATTAGGTCAGTCTTACTTCTGTTGCAGCGCCGTTATGCAAACGTGCCGCCTCAAGTCAGAGATAGCGGCACTGCAGCTCCCGGCCCGTTCAGTCCTCGCCGCGAGACGTCAGCATGATAGTGAGGGGCAGCGAGGGCTGAACGACGGGTTTAGAAGGAATGGCCGGACCCGGAGCTGCACTGGCGCCATCTTTGACTTAAGGCGGCACATTTGCATAAGGGCGCTGCAACAGACAACAGACGTTCTGCTAATCGCTCGCATGTTATGTTGCGCCGCGGCTGATACACCGCTTCTCTGGCCCCCTTTCGCACAGGGACTGTTCGTCCAGAGGGAGGCGCTCTTTGCTGACAGAGGAGAAACCCCCCACCCCCCATAAACCAAGAAGTCCCCCCAATAGCATCCTGGGAAATAGAAAGCCCCCTTACTGGCTGCAGGGGCTTAGTGGCTGAAGGGAAGGGGGGGGGAGAGTATCTACCTGCACGTCTGATGCCCTGCGGAGACTTACCTGCCAGATGTAAGCGCTGTGGTCACTCGAGCCGCTGAGGAGAAACTGTCCGTCGGGACTGAGGCTGGACTTTATGTAGAAGGTGGAGTTGTGGTGACCGCCGAACACCGAAACTGGTGGAGAGAAAGTGGGGGAGTGGTCAGCAGAAGCCACGCCCCTCAGCACCCGTGAGACGGTTACGGCCCATCAGACCCGCCGGGACGCTCAGAAAACCTTTCACTCAACTTTCTGACATCAAAGTTGAACAGTTTTGAGCAAGTGGGGATTTCACAAACAAAAAAGTGACTTTGCTTTCTGGATTAGTTTGCCATTATAAAGGGGTGTGGCTTGTCTCGAGGGGGCGTGGCTTCCACAGACCAACAAGCATCATTTACGCTAGCAGCGGTTTATGTCAGATGGGACTGGCGCCTATTGTGCATCAGCTCGCGGCGCTCAGGACACGGAGAGCTGCGCACCTTTGTGTGGAAGCCTTCAGCTCGGCACGTGAAATGTACTGGAGCCGCGGAAGGTCCTCTGGGAGGGCGGACAGCAGCTAAAAATACTCCGGGAAGCAGGACGCACGGAGGAATTCCTGCAATGTGATCACCCTCGCAGCGGCACACATACGTGGCGCAGACCCAAAGACGATGCCGCCCCCTGCTGTCCGCTACGGGGAATGCAATGAGGGTTATAAACTACTGAAAGGGGATTCTGAGGGTCGACGTAATGAAAAGTAGCTGCAGGAAGATCCAGTGCCGCCACTCCGGGGGTCCGCAGCAGTCAGCCGCTGGTCCATGTAAGCCAAGACCAACGGCCACCACCGGCGCAGCCGTGAGCTCTCAGACGGCCAACACCGGGTCCTGCAGAGCCGGTGTGGAGGGCATTGGGATAGGCAGGAACTCGTTAAACCTGCAGCGTCCGTATTATCATGCATGTCCTTATTACATATCAGCCCGCTAACCAACGAGCGCTGCAGCTGGAGGACCCTCCCGCGGCGCCCCCTCCCCACAGCCGTGGCACTCACCAGGATCGCTCTTCAGTCCGGCCACGTTGAACAGATAGATGTTGTCATCGGTGCAGCTGGCGAACAAGCGGCTGCCGGACGAATCCAAAACCAAGCTGGAATAACCTAAACCAGGAGAAAGGAGTGAACTTCACAGAAGCTTCCACTTCGGTTTCTGTAATAAAGTTGAAAATCTTTGCGTTTCCCTCCCCATAAGTTGTAAAAAGTGGGTGTGGTCTGGAGGGGGCGTGGCTGCGTGTCAGAAAGTGGGAGCGGTGAGATCTGGCGCCCACGGAGGTGATGTCCACAGATGAACCCTCCTCTCCGTAGATTGGCGCCTCCTGGTGGGCAGTCCTATTAACCCGCCAGCCCCCCTCTATGTACAACTGGAAGCACAGATTATGGGGCGCCCAGACCAAGCACCGCTCCAGAGACCGCCGGCCAATCCCACCACCTACCGAGCTTCCGTGCGCTGCTCCCAGGGTACAGCAGACATCTTGCGGGGGCAGGGTCCTGCCGGTACGCCGTGTAATTCTTCCTCAAGTCCCACATCTTGATAACACTGAAGCAAGGAACGCCAGAAGTGTGAAGAGAGGCACAAGACGTAGCGCCAAAGTACTCAACTAAGAGGTTTGTGACTTACCCATCAACCGCACCCGCCGACACCACGGTGTGCTCGTCCTGGAAGACCACCACGGTGACGCTCTGCTGGGAGTCCTGGGGGCAAAGGAGACACGTGAGACCATACGCAGCCACCCTGTCCAGCGTCGGCCCCGGGGGCCGCGACAATATCTTACCACCATGGAGGTGGATTCATTACAGCGCACCAGAATATTCCGCAGCGCTAACAGTAAAGCAGTGCGGTCAGGTCCAACATACAGAAAGAAGCGTCAGCTCAGCGGCTCAGCCCCACCGGATACACAAACCGCTTCCACATCAACAGAAGACGCAGATACACAAAGCGCCAGAGGTGAGGAAGACCCCCCTGGGGACCCCAAGAATCCGAGGATGAAGCAGCAGAAGACGTTCCCCACTGTGCGCCGCTTCACGAAGCTTTTAGACCCGAATCTCACCAATTTGGGGCAAATTCTTGGTGCCCTTTTAGTTCTAAACTAATAGATGGTGTAGAGCCGGACAGCGGCCACCGATGGATCCGGCGCACCTGAAGGCTCCGCGTTTGCACGGTCTGACAGTGTGCCGCAATACAAGAGCGCCATTTTGTTCAAGTTTCCTGGTACTTAACCCCTTAATGACACAGGACAGTTACATCCCGCGCGGTCGGGGTGTGTATAGAGGGGAATCACAGGTTGACCCCTCTATAGAATGCTTATTACAGCGGCACCCACCTGCAACAGCTCCTGCGCCCCCCCCCTCTGTGGTCTCCCTCCTCTCCTGCGCCCCCCCCCCTCTTGGTGGTCTCCCTCCTCTCCTGTGTGCCCCACCCCTCTTGGTGGTCTCCCTCCTCTCCTGCGCGCCCCCCCCCCTCTTGGTGGCCTCCCTCCTCTCCTGCGTGCCCCCCCCCCTCTTGGTGGCCTCCCTCCTCTCCTGCGTGCCCCCCCCCCCTCTTGGTGGCCTCCCTCCTCTCCTGCGTGCCCCCCCCCTCTTGGTGGCCTCCCTCCTCTCCTGCCCCCCCCTTTTGGTGGCCTCCCTCCTCTCCTGCCCCCCCTTTTGGTGGCCTCCCTTCTTTCCTGCGCCCCCCCCCTCTTGGTGGCCTCCCTCCTCTCCTGCGCCCCCCCCCTCTTGGTGGTCTCCCTTCTCTCCTGCGCCCCCCCTCTTGGTGGTCTCCCTTCTCTCCTGCCCCCCCTTTTGGTGGCCTCCCTTCTCTCCTGCGGGCCCCCCCCCCCCCTTGGTGGTCTCCCTACTCTCCCGCGCCCCCCCCCCCGGTGGTCTCCCTTCTCTCCCGTGCCCCCTTTTGGTGGCCTCCCTTCTCTCCTGCGGGGCCCCCCCCCTTTGGTGGTCTCCCTTCTCTCCTGCGCCCCCCCCTCTCGGTGGCCTCCCTTCTCTCCCGCGCCCCCCCCCCCCCTCTCGGTGGCCTCCCTCCTCTCCTGCGCCCCCCCCTCTTGGTGGTCTCCCTTCTCTCCTGCGCCCCCCCTCTTGGTGGTCTCCCTTCTCTCCTGCCCCCCCTTTTGGTGGCGTCCCTTCTTTCCTGCGCCCCCCCCCTCTTGGTGGCCTCCCTCCTCTCCTGCGCCCCCCCCCTCTTGGTGGTCTCCCTTCTCTCCTGCGCCCCCCCTCTTGGTGGTCTCCCTTCTCTCCTGCCCCCCCTTTTGGTGGCCTCCCTTCTCTCCTGCGGGCCCCCCCCCCCCCTTTGGTGGTCTCCCTACTCTCCCGCGCCCCCCCCCCCCCCGGTGGTCTCCCTTCTCTCCCGTGCCCCCTTTTGGTGGCCTCCCCTCTCTCCTGCGGGGCCCCCCCCTTTGGTGGTCTCCCTTCTCTCCTGCGCCCCCCCCTCTCGGTGGCCTCCCTTCTCTCCCGCGCCCCCCCCCCCTCTCGGTAGCCTCCCTCCTCTCCCGCGCCCCCCCCTCTTGGTGGTCTCCCTTCTCTCCTGCGCCCCCCCTCTTGGTGGTCTCCCTTCTCTCCTGCCCCCCCTTTTGGTGGCCTCCCTTCTCTCCTGCGGGCCCCCCCCCCCTTTGGTGGTCTCCCTACTCTCCCGCGCCCCCCCCCCCCGGTGGTCTCCCTTCTCTCCCGTGCCCCCTTTTGGTGGCCTCCCTTCTCTCCTGCGGGGCCCCCCCCCCTTTGGTGGTCTCCCTTCTCTCCTGCGCCCCCCCCTCTCGGTGGCCTCCCTTCTCTCCCGCGCCCACCCCCCTCTCGGTGGCCTCCCTTCTCTCCCGCGCCCCCCCCCCTCTCGGTGGCCTCCCTTCTCTCCCGCGCCCCCCCCCCTCTCGGTGGCCTCCCTTCTCTCCCGCGCCCCCCCCCCTCTCGGTGGCCTCCCTTCTCTCCCGCGCCCCCCCCCCTCTCGGTGGCCTCCCTTCTCTCCCGCGCCCCCCCCCCCTCTCGGTGGCCTCCCTTCTCTCCCGCGCCCCCCCCTCTCGGTGGTCTCCCTTCTCTCCCGCGCCCCCACCCCCCTCGGTGGTCTCCCTTCTCTCCCGCGCCCCCCTCGGTGGTCTCCCTTCTCTCCCGCGCCCCCCCCCCTCTCGGTGGTCTCCCTTCTCTCCTGCGGCCCCCCCCTCTCGGTGGTCTCCCTTCACTCCTGCGGCCCCCCCCCCCTCTCGGTGGTCTCCCTTCACTCCTGCGGCCCCCCCCCCTCTCGGTGGTCTCCCTTCACTCCTGCGGCCCCCCCCCCCCTCTCGGTGGTCTCCCTTCACTCCTGCGGCCCCCTCCCCTCTCGGTGGTCTCCCTTCACTCCTGCGGCCCCCCCCCCCTCTCGGTGGTCTCCCTTCTCTCCTGCGCCCCCCCCTCTCGGTGGTCTACCTTCTCTCCTGCGCCCCCCCCCCCTCTCGGTGGTCTCCCTTCTCTCCTGCGGGCCCCCCTCTTGGTGGTCTCCCTTCTCTCCTGCGGGCCCCCCTCTTGGTGGTCTCCCTTCTCTCCTGCGGGCCCCCTCTTGGTGGTCTCCCTTCTCTCCTGCGGCCCCCCTCTTGGTGGTCTCCCTTCTCTCCTGTGCGGCCCCCCTCTTGGTGGTCTCCCTTCTCTCCTGTGCGGCCCCCCTCTTGGTGGTCTCCCTTCATTCCTGCGGCCCCCCTCTTGGTGGTCTCCCTTCTCTCCTGTGCACCCCCTCTTGGTGGTCTCACTTCTCTCCTGTGCCCCCCCTCTTGGTGGTCTCCCTTCATTCCTGCGGCCCCCCTCTTGGTGGTCTCCCTTCTCTCCTGTGCACCCCCTCTTGGTGGTCTCACTTCTCTCCTGTGCCCCCCCTCTTGGTGGTCTCCCTTCATTCCTGCGGCCCCCCTCTTGGTGGTCTCCCTTCTCTCCTGTGCACCCCCTCTTGGTGGTCTCACTTCTCTCCTGTGCCCCCCCTCTTGGTGGTCTCCCTTCTCTCCTGTGCCCCCCCTCTTGGTGGTCTCCCTTCTCTCCTGTGCCCCCCCTCTTGGTGGTCTCCCTTCTCTCCTGCGGCCCCCCTCTGGTTAGCTCTTACCCTCTCCAGGCTCCTCTCTTCTTCTGACCCTACAACCGGCATTAGTGACCCGATTCCCTCTCCCCCCGGCTGTCTTTTCTGGTATCTTTCCCTCCTCCATCTCCCCATTACTAAAGAGCCTGTCTCTTGACTTGTGCTGCCGCCCCGCCTCTAATCTGTGCCTCATCTGGTCTGCTGTCTAATAAGCTTTCAGTTAACGCTCTCATTGACCCCTTGCAGTCTGGTTTTTGCTCTGTACGTTCTACAGACGGCCAGATCGCATGGCGCCGGCGCTCTATTGACCCTCCTGGATCTCTGCGGTGTTCAGTTCCGCCCCATGTATTGGTACTGAGGATACGGCACTTCTTGGTCCTCCGACCCTTTGGACCACTCAGTGGATTACTTGCTGGCTCTAATTCTCTGCCTTGTTGGGGTTCCTCAGAATTTGGCCCTCTCCTCCACCCGACTAAGTTCGTGTCCCCCCCCATATCCTCCGACTGTAAGCTTGTGTCGTCGTCCCCCTGTTATATCCTCCGACTGCAAGCTCTTGCGTCCCCCCCTAAATCCGCCATCTGTAAACTCGTGTCCCCCCCTTATATCCTCCGACTGTAAGCTCTTGTGAACAAGGTCCTGTGGTCTATAAGTAACACTAGGTTATCCGATTTGTACTGCGCTGCGGAATATGTTGGCGCTAGTAAGGATTATTCTAGTGTTAGCTCTTACTCCGGCCTGGCTGTACGCCGCCTGCAGCGCGGAGCCTCCGGACAACCATTAGTTTGCTTCTTACCACGGATGGAGCAAGGCCTTTAGCTGCCGGCTTTCGCTTCCGTATTTTCAGGGGCGTCCGTTTGTCGGGGGCGTTGTGCGCACCGGTGATCTGGTTGACTTGTCTGTAGAAGCCATCTAAAAGAGAGAGAGGGGGCATCGCAATTAAACCTGCCCAGCCATTTCCAGTCCGGATACCTGCGGACACATCGGGCTGGAGGGAGGCCCAACACAGTGCTCTGGACATTACAGGGTTAACAGCAGGGCTCTCGGGGGAACGGCGCTTTGCTTCAGCGCTTTTTTTAATCTCGTGTCTAACAGCTGCAACATATCCCGCTGTGCAGGCGTCCGGTGGGGTAGGTGGCCCGGCTCGCCTCGACACACAGGCTCCCTCCCGTCACCATGAACTCCTCCAACCCCTCGCCCCAAAGGGTGTTCATTCGCCCCAGTCGGTTAACCCTTCCAACAAATCAGCATGTCACCGGCAGACGCCCCTACACAACCGGCAGACGACCTACACAACCGCAGACGCCCCTACACAACCGGCAGACGCCCCTACACAACCGGCAGACGCCCCTACACAACCGCTACCCAGACGTACTGGTGGCCCCACACGCCACAGTTCAACCATCCGTGTGCGACCAGAGGACTGTTCATGGGCAACACCTAGCAGCACCCAGAGACCAAGCCAGACGGAGACGAAAGCGCTCCTCTGGTGTCCGTCTGACAGACCGCTAACGTAGAGCGCAAACATGGAGCCCCCAATACTGTTATGGAGGGTCAACGTACCTTTCTTGTTGCATCGAGTATCCCAGACCATTATGTTACCATCGCGGCCACCAGTGCTAAACACGGCTGGTGAGAGAGAAGAGGAGTTACACGTGGGACGGTCTGACCGCTCCGCCACAAGAACCTCCGGAGACAAGGCCGAAGATTTACCTACCTTTCTGAAACTTGGAGAAGGAGACGGACTTCAGGCTGCACTGGTGGCCTCGCACTCCCGAGCTGCTCCCCGGCCGTCACGTCAAACAGCTTGGCCGTCTGGTCTCCGGAGGCCGTAACCTGCCAACGACAAGCGGAGTCTGACCCTCCAGAGCAATTCTGCGACCTAGAAGGTTCCGGATTCTCCTCAGAGCTCATGTACTCACCAGCTTGTGCTCCCCGGGGACCCAGGCAAGGTCAAAGACCGCGTTCGTGTGCGCCTGCCAGTCTGGGGGAGAACACCAAAAACGCTCAATCCATCTATTTAAGAGCAAGAACGCCCTCTCCCCCCACCCCGAACACTTCATATGGAGTCATGCCAAGGGTTACACTCCTCCCCCGCCAACCAGAGGCGTCTGGACAGATTAGGAGGGTCCCATGTTCCCCTGGATATGGTTGGGGGTCTCAGTAGGCAGACCCCCCCCCCACACACACACGTTCAGCTTCCAGGGAATACATTTGAATCTTGACAGGCCTTTCAGGGTTACAGATGTGGCAGGACCCTCGGCAGGCGCCATCTTACCTTTCACCACCTTCCGCTGCCCGTCTGGGTACTCCGTATCGTACAGTCTAACAATGCCCTCCTCGTTGGCCACAGCGAGAACATGAGCCATCCCTGGAACCTAAAAACCAAGCAGTTTAGCCAAGACAAGGCGCTGGGAGCTGGCGCAGGCGGGCAAGAGGAAGCGCCGGAGGCCGGGGCAGACGGCAAGAGGAGGCGCTGGAGGCTGGCGCAGACTGGCAAGAGGAAGCCGGCAAAGACGGGCAAGAGGAGGCGCTGGAGGCTGGCGCAGACTGGCAAGAGGAAGCCGGCAAAGACGGGCAAGAGGAGGCGCTGGAGGCTGGCGCAGACTGGCAAGAGGAAGCCGGCAGACGGGCAAGAGGAGGCGCTGGAGGCTGGCGCAGACTGGCAAGAGGAAGCCGGCAAAGACGGGCAAGAGGAGCGCTGGAGGCTGGCGCAGACTGGCAAGAGGAAGCCGGCAGACGGGCAAGAGGAAGCCGGCGCAGACTGGCAAGAGGAAGCCGGCAAAGACGGGCAAGAGGAGGCGCTGGAGGCCTGGCGCAGACTGGCAAGAGGAAGCCGCAGACGGGCAAGAGGAGGCGCTGGAGGCTGGCGCAGACTGGCAAGAGGAAGCCGGCAAAGACGGGCAAGAGGAGGCGCTGGAGGCTGGCGCAGACGGGCAAGAGGAAGCCGGCGCAGACGGGCAAGAGGAAGCCGGCGGCAGACGGGGCAAGAGGAAGCGGCGCAGACGGCAAGAGGAAGCCGGCGCAGACGGGCAAGAGGAAGCCGGCGCAGACGGGCAAGAGGAAGCCGGCGCAGACGGGCAAGAGGAAGCCGGCGCAGACGGGCAAGAGGAAGCCGGCGCAGACATCCTCTCGTTCCCAGATAAACTGGTTTCACTTGGACCGTTCCATTCCCTGCGGAGCCCCGATAACGAGCGGACCCTCACGCTTCGCCTGTGTAATGCCTCGTTCGCTTTGGACAGTGGGCGGAGCCCATCTCTGAAGTCTCTGCCCGCTGTCTCTCTTTGGATTCTCTCTATGCCCGTCTTATAGTCACATGTAGTAAACCTCAGTAATATCAGGCCCGTCGCCATAAGTCGGGGAGGGGTAACGTCACTCCTTGGGGAGGCACCAAGGAGATTGAGGAGACTTATAAGGCCTCCATGCTCCTCTGAGGGGCAACACCCCCCCCCCCCCCCAAACAGCGGTCCGCACCGAGTCTGGTTTGGTTTTCTATCCCCACTCTTTGCTGTACGGACCGGCATTGACTTGCAGGAAGGCTGCCATCCAGTAGATGGCGCTGCAGAGGGATTGTTCCATCTGCCTTATTTACACTTCTGGCCATAAGATGTCCGACGGCGCAGCACACACTTCCCTTTAAGACAGACAACAAACTGCAAAGAAAATTCAAAAACAGTGTGAAGAGTGAACCGCCGTACCTGAACTGAAGGCGCATCCGAAGGGGGCACCGGCATCCCACCTCGCCGTACGACGTATGCTCGTCCTCTCGGCAGCACTGAAGCTCCGCAGCAGACTCCGCAGGGGAATCCATAGGACCCTGGATGGGAGAAACCACAGGAAGCTGTAATACCAACCCTCACCACAGGGGCGCTCACACAGATATGACTGCTTATACCTCCGCAAGCAGGACCACAGGGAAGACTGCCCCGTATGACTGAGGGGGAGGGGGCAGGGTTCACATGGATGCTGCGGACAGAAGGTGCCAACCGCCATGTGTCTGCGCAGAGTCCGAGCCACCATGTCAGCCTACAACTACCCAGGTGACGTGACGGAGGAGCGGGGATTAACCAGGTGACGTGACGGAGGAGCGGGGATTAACCAGGTGACGTGACGGAGGAGCGGGGGATTAACCAGGTGACGTGACGGAGGAGCGGGGATTAACCAGGTGACGTGACGGAGGAGCGGGGGATTAACCAGGTGACGTGACGGAGGAGCGGGGGATTAACCAGGTGACGTGACGGAGGAGCGGGGGATTAACCAGGTGACGTGACGGAGGAGCGGGGATTAACCAGGTGACGCTTCTCAGCAGGTTGCCAGAAGTCCGGAGGATTTCTTCTATTTACCCGTCTCCACAAACTCAGACGAACCCTAGCTGCGAGCGCCTAAAGGGACCAGTGGAAGTGGGTGCGGAGCTCCGTCTACATTGTCATTCGGGGTTACCTTTAAAGGACAGTAGCTACATTTAGTTTTCCTCCACTTGTCTGGGGCGGCCATCTTGTCTGAGAGAGTTAACAGCATTTAGAGATGTGCCTTACAGCGGCCTCATGGGCCATAGACAATGGCTGACTCATTCATTTCTATCGGAGCGTTGTGGGCATGCTCTGACTTATGCAGGGAGGGGAGGAGGGGAGCTGTGACTACTGTGAACAGCGGCTCCTGTATTACCTATAAATATATATATAGGTGTCTCCTCTCAGTGTAATCCTGCCTGTACAGGGAGGGGAGGAGGTGAGCTGTGACTATTGTGAATGGTGGATCCTGTGTTATCTATATATAGGTGTCACCTCTCAGTGTAATCCTGCCTGTACAGGGAGGGGAGGAGGTGAGCTGTGACTATTGTGAATGGTGGCTCCGGTGTTATCTATATATAGGTGTCTCCTCTGTGTAATCCTGCCTGTGCAGGGAGGGGAGGAGGCGAGCTGTGAATGGTAGTCCTGTGTTATTTATATATAGGTGTCACCTCTCCGTGTAATCCTGCCTGTGCAGGGAGGGGAGGAGGTGAGCTGTGACTATTGTGAATGGTGGCTGCTGTTATCCATATGTAGGTGTCACCTCTCAGTGTAATCATGTCTGTACAGGGAGGGGAGGAGGTGAGCTGTGACTATTGTGAATGGTGGATCCTGTGTTATCTATATATAGGTGTCACCCCTCAGTGTAATCCTGTATGTGCAGGGAGGGGAGGAGGTGAGCTGTGACTATTGTGAATGGTGGGTCCTGTATTATCTATATATAGGTATTTCCTCTCAGTGTAATCCTGTCTGTACAGGAAGGGGAGGAGGTGTGCTGTGACTATTGTGAATGGTGGATCCTGTGTGATCTATATATAGGTATCTCCTCTCAGTGTAATCCTGTGTGTGCAGGGAGGGGAGGAGGTGAGCTGTGACAGACAGGCTTAATGCTCAGTGTGAGCTACAGAATTAAAGGATTTTATAAAATATACATTGAAAACGAAAACCACAGAAGGTCCTGAGAAACGACTGACAGTTTATAACTTGGAGGAAACATTAAAACTGGTGCAAAAGAAACCAACTGAGCCCCCCCCCCGCGCGCGGAATGAAAGCAGAGCCCTGATTGGTTGCTGTTGGCCCTCCTTTGGATTGATCGCTCTCACATTAGTTATCCTGAGGTTCTACATGAAGTCTGAAACTCAGCTGAAATGCAACAGAAGTTTCCAACAACCTGGCGACCAGAGGCCAGGGCGGCGCGGGCAGAGGGCGGCGCGGGCAGAGGGCGGCGCGGGCAGAGGGCGGCGCGGGCAGAGGGCGGCGCGGGCAGAGCTCCTCAGAATGTCCACGAGAAACGGACATCGACGAGCCCCACAGAGAAAGAAAGGTCCGTGAAGAGCGGCCGGCAGTACGATGTGCCGACCAAACGGCGCCGCGGACACCGAGCCCGCCGACCAAACTAAATGATGCAGTGATTATATATAGACACCCAATCTAGGGAAGGAAGTTACTGGCAGTGAGGGTATATATATATATATCTGTAGTCCGGGGGAGGGGTGTGTCACCAGTGTAGCCCCTCCCTCATATACAATAAGCCCCAGGGAGTTCCTGCGGTGTGAACGGGCCTGAAGGGCCGCTGTGGTGATTTCTCCCCCAGTAGTCGGCCGGCGTCATCCCGTTAGTTCTTCCTCAAGACCTCCGGCCGCCTCGGATGGTCATGTGATCTCCGTTCTGGCCGCGGCGGATCTACTCGTGTGTTCAGAGTCTGTGTGATGCGGTTACATGGATCTACCCATCACAGGTATAATAGAGGAGATCACAGCTCCTCCTGACTGGTAATGGTGCTGCGGCTCACTGGTACATGCCGCTACATAGTGCAGGTACTTGCGGGCAGCGGGCCCCCCGAGGTAGCCAACACACACTTAGAAATGCCGCTATTCACGCTGCGTTTATGGCGAACACCGCGGCTTACGATTTGGTCTTTAACAATTAGCTTCTCCTCGCGCTCCACCATCCAAGCCAGGCGCCGGGGGAGGGTGTGTGTGTGGGTCTGTCTATCTTCCCACCGCCGCGGCCCCCCAGGGTCGGTCCTCCCCACCACAGCCCAAGGGGGTCTACCTCCCCACCGCCACGGCCCCCCAGGGTCGGTCCTCCCCACCACAGCCCAAGGGGGTCTGCATCCCCACCGCCACGGCCCCCCAGGGTCTGCATCCCCACCACAGCCCAAGGGGTCTGCCTCCCCACCGCCACGGCCCCCCAGGGTCTGCATCCCCACCACAGCCCAAGGGGGTCTGCCTCCCCACCGCCACGGCCCCCCAGGGTCTGCATCCCTACCACAGCCCAAGGGGGTCTACCTCCCACACCGCCACGGCCCCCCAGGGTCGGTCCTCCCCACCACCACGGCCCCCCAGGGTCGGTCCTCCCCACCACGGCCCCCAGGGTCGGTCCTCCCCACCACGGCCCAAGGGGGTCTGCATCCCCACCGCCGCGGCCCCCCAGGGTCTGCATCCCCACCGCCACGGCCCCCCGGGGGTCTACCTCCCCACCGCCACGGCCCCCCAGGGTCTGCATCCCCACCGCCACAGCCAAGGGGGTCTGCATCCCCACCGCCACAGCCCAAGGGGGTCTGCATCCCCACCAGCACAGCCCAAGGGGGTCTGCATCCCCACCGCCACAGCCCAAGGGGGTCTGCATCCCCACCGCCACAGCCCAAGGGGGTCTGCATCCCCACCGCCAGACAGCCCAAGGGGGTCTGCATCCCCACCGCCACAGCCCAAGGGGGTCTGCATCCCACCGCCACAGCCCAAGGGGGTCTGCATCCCCACCGCCGCAGCCCAAGGGGGTCTGCATCCCCACCGCCGCAGCCCAAGGGGGTCTGCATCCCCACCGCCGCAGCCCAAGGGGGTCTGCATCCCCACCGCCGCAGCCCAAGGGGGTCTGCATCCCCACCGCCGCAGCCCAAGGGGGTCTGCATCCCCACCGCCGCAGCCCAAGGGGGTCTGCATCCCCACCGCCGCAGCCCAAGGGGGTCTGCATCCCCACCGCCGCAGCCCAAGGGGGTCTGCATCCCCACCGCCGCAGCCCAAGGGGGTCTGCATCCCCACCAGCCGCAGCCCAAGGGGTCTGCATCCCCACCGCCGCAGCCCAAGGGGGTCTGCATCCCCACCGCCGCAGCCCAAGGGGTCTGCATCCCCACCGCCGCAGCCCAAGGGGGTCTGCATCCCCACCGCCGCAGCCCAAGGGGGTCTGCATCCCCACCGCCGCAGCCCAAGGGGGTCTGCATCCCCACCGCAGCCCAAGGGGTCTGCATCCCCACCGCAGCCCAAGGGGGTCTGCATCCCCACCGCAGCCCAAGGGGGTCTGCATCCCCACCGCAGCCCAAGGGGGTCTGCATCCCCACCGCAGCCCAAGGGGGTCTGCATCCCCACCGCAGCCCAAGGGGGTCTGCATCCCCACCACAGCCCAAGGGGGTCTGCATCCCCACCACAGCCCAAGGGGGTCTGCATCCCCACCACAGCCCAAGGGGGTCTGCATCCCCACCACCACAGCCCCCAGGGTCTGCCTCCCCACCGCCGCGGCCCCCCGCGGCCCCCAGGGTCTGCCTCCCCACCACAGCCCAAGGGGGTCTGCCTCCCCACCGCCGCGGCCCCCCAGGGTCTGCCTCCCCACCGCCGCGGCCCCCCAGGGTCTGCCTCCCCACCACAGCCCAAGGGGGTCTGCATCCCCACTGCCGCGGCCCCCCAGGGTCTGCCTCCCCACCGCCACGGCCCCCCGGGGGTCTACCTCCCCACCGTCACGGCCCCCCAGGGTCGCGGCCCCCCAGGGTCTGCCTCCCCACCGCCGCGGCCCCCCAGGGTCTGCCTCCCCACCACAGCCCAAGGGGGTCTGCATCCCCACCGCCGCGGCCCCCCAGGGTCTGCCTCCCCACCGCCACGGCCACCCAGGGTCTGCATCCCCACCACAGCCCAAGGGGGTCTGCATCCCCACTGCCGCGGCCCCCCCAGGGTCTGCCTCCCCACCACCACGGCCCCCGGGGGTCTACCTCCCCACCGCCACGGCCCCCCAGGGTCTGCCTCCCCACCGCCACGGCCCCCCAGGGTCTGCCTCCCACCTACCACAGCCCAAGGGGGTCTGCATCCCCACCGCCACAGCCCCCCAGGGTCTGCCTCCCCCACCGCCACGGCCCCCGGGGGTCTACCTCCCCACCGTCGCGGCCCCCCGGGGTCTGCCTCCCCCACCGCCGCAGCCCCCCAGGGTCTGCCTCCCCACCGCCGCGGCCTCCCCAGGGTCTGCCTCCCCCACCACAGCCCAAGGGGGTCTGCATCCCACCACAGCCCAAGGGGGTCTGCATCCCCACCACTGCCCAGGGGGGTCTGCATCCCCACCGCCACGGCCCCCCAGGGTCTGCATCCCCACCACAGCCCAAGGTGGGTCTGCCTCCCCACCCCCACGGCCCCCAGGGTCTGCCTCCCCACCCCCGCGGCCCCCCAGGGTCTGCCTCCCCACCCTCGCAGTTAGCTCAGGGTGGCCAGACTTTGTCGCAGCTCGCTGGCGCGTCCGCCACAAGTCTAACACCAGATCCCAGAGTCAGTCAGCACTTCCCAGCTGCCCCATCCAACATGGCAGCCTCCCCACTTGGGGTCACCACGGAGCTACAGAAGGGCAACAACCCCCCAAGCCGTCACGCAGGTCAGCAGAAGGAAGAGGGGCTGCAGACGACCCACCCGGGGGACAACAAGTCCCAGCCGCCCGCATTACTAACTCACCATTGTGACTGCAGCGAGGCTTGTTCACGACACGCTGGAACAAAGACATGGCCACAAGTCGGGAATATCGCGACCGGCTGACAGCGGCAAAACCGAACTCCCCGCGAAACCCAAAGTGCAATCTCCCGCGAAACTTAAACTAGATCCTAATTGGTTCCAGCAGCATCCAATCCTTGAGCAGCATGAGATGAGTACACGCCTACTACAGAGCTCTACCAATCACAACGCACGCTCTGACGTACAGGTACAGTTCGCGCATGCGCGGGAGGAAGTGTCATGGCGGCCTTCTAGTCTTTCTGTACAGCCCGTGCTCTTCCGTGATTTCTGTGTAGCGGAGCAGCATGGCGGCTGGAGGGAGCGGCGCGAGGTCGTTTCTAGCCGACGCCGGTTATGGAGAACAGGAGCTGGACGCCAACTCGGCCCTCATGGAGTTGGACAAAGGTAGTGGAGGGCGGGGCCTGAGCCGTTTATAGCAGCTCAGATCAGATCAGAGCTTATATCTTTCTGATAGGTTCTAAGCAAATGAAACTGCAGTGTGATTGGTTGGTATGGGAAGCATGAAGCCCGCCCTGCAGATCTCCCACGACAACCAATCCAGCCGCTGGCTCTCTGTCCTGATTGGCTGCGCCGTAGTTTTTACAGTATGTCAGCACTCTGCGTCCGGGCGGCTTACAGACTGATAGCTAATGAAGCAATGCACTGGAGCCCGCTACTGCTGAGCGTCAGCGGAGAGGACCCCACGGGAGGTGCCAGGGGGAAGCAACAGGGCAGGGGTGCGAGCGAGAGGGCAGGGGGGAAGGAGGGGGTTGTGCGCGATGAGGGCAGGGGGGGGAGAGGAAGGAGGGGTGCGCGCGAGAGGGCAGGGGGGGGGGGGGGGGGGAGAGGAGGGTGCGCGCGAGAGGCGGGGTGTGTGTGTGTGTGTGTGTGTGTGTGTGTGTGTGTTGTGTGTGTGTAGGGGGGGGGGGGGGTGAGAGGAGGGGTGCGCGCGAGAAGGCGGGGGGGAAGGAGGGGTGTGTGCGCGAGAGGGCAGGGGGGGGGGGAAGAGGGGTGGGGGGAGGGGGGGAGGGCAGGGGGGAAGGAGGGGTGCGCGCTGAGGGGGCGGGGGGGGGGGAAGAGGGAGGGGGGGGGAAGGAGGGTGTGCGCGAGGGGGCGGGGGGGGGGGGGAAGAGGAAGGAGGGGTGAGGGCAGGGGGGGAAGGAGGGGTGCGTGCGAGAGGGCGGGGAAGAGGAAGGGGGTGCCCGCGAGAGGGCAGGGGGGAGAAGGGGTGCCCGCGAGAGGGCGGGGGGGGGAGAGGAGGGGTGTGCGCGCGAGAAGGCGGGGAGGAGGGGTGCGCGCGAGAGGGGGGGGGAAGGAGGGGTGTGCGCGCTGCGCTGCGAGAGAGGGCAGGGGGGGCAGAGGAAGGAAGGAAGGAAGGGGGGGGGGGGGAAGGAGGGGGTGCGCGCGCTGCGCGCGAGAGAGGGCAGGGGGGCAGAGGAAGGAAGGAAGGAAGGAAGGGGGGGGGGGGGGAAGGAGGGGGTGCGCGCGAGAGAGGCAGGGGGGGGAGAGGAAGGAAGGAAGGGGGGGGGAGGAGGGGGTGCGCGCGCGAGAGAGGGGGGGGGGAGGAGGGGGTGCGCGCGCGAGAGAGGGGGGGGGAGGAGGGGGGGTGCGCGCGCGAGAGAGGGCAGGGGGGGGAGAGGAAGGAGGGGTGGGCGGGGGAGGGGGGGAGGAAGGAGGGGGTGCGCGCGAGAGAGGGCAGGGGGGGAGGAGGGGAGGAAGGAGGGGTGAGGGCAGGGGGGGGGGGGGGAGGAGGGAGTGCGCGCGAGAGGGGCAGGGGGGGGAAGAGGAAGGGGGTGCCGCGAGAGGGCAGGGGGGGGAGAAGGGGTGCCCGCGAGAGGGCGGGGGGGGAGAGGAGGGGTGCGCTGCGAGAAGGCCGGGGGAGGAGGGGTTGCGCGCGCGAGGGGGGGGGAGGAGGGGGTGCGCGCGAGAGAGGGCAGGGGGGGAGAGGAAGGAAGGAAGGAAGGGGGGGGGAGGGAGGGGAGGGGAGTGCGCGCGAGAGAGGGCAGGGTGGGGAGAGGAAGGAAGGAAGGAGGGGGGGGGGGAAGGAGGGGGTGCGCTGTGCGCGAGAGAGGGCAGGGGGGGGAGAGGAAGGAAGGAAGGGGGGGAGAGGAAGGAAGGAAGGAAGGGGGGGGGAAGGAGGGGGTGCGCGCGCGAGAGAGAGGGCAGGGGGGGGAGGAAGGAGGGGGGTGCGCGCGAGAGAGGGCAGGGGGGGAGGAGGGAGGAGGAGGGGTGAGGGCAGGGGGGGGGAAGGAGGGGTGCGCGCGAGAGGGCAGGGGGGGGAGAGGAAGGAGGGGTGCCCGCGAGAGGGCAGGGGGGGAGGAGGGTGTGTGCGGTGCGCGAGAGAGGGGGAGGAGGAAGGAGGGGTGTGTGCGCGCGCGCGTGAGTGGGCAGGGGGGAAGGAGGGTGTGCGCGTGAGAGGGCAGGGGGGGGAGGAAGGGGCGGGAAGGAGGGGCGCGAGAGAGGGCAAGGGGGGAGAGGAAGGAAGGAAGGAAGGAAGGGGGGGGGGGAAGGAGGGGGTGCGCGCGAGAGAGGGCAGGGTGGGGGAGAGAAGGAAGGAAGGAGGGGGGGGGGGGGGGGAAGGAGGGGGGTGCGCTGCGCTGCTGCGCGCGAGAGAGGGCAGGGGGGGAGAGGAAGGAAGGAAGGGGGGGGGGGAAGGAGGGGGTGCGGCGCGCGAGAGAGGGCAGGGGGGGGAGGGAAGGAGGGGTGGGCGGGGGAGGGGGGAGGAAGGAGGGGGTGCGCGCGAGAGAGGGCAGGGGGGGAGGAGGGGAGGAGGGAGGGGTGAGGGCAGGGGGGGGAAGGAGGGGTGCGCGCGAGAGGGCAGGGGGGGGAGAGGAAGGAGGGGTGCCCGCGAGAGGGCAGGGGGGAGGAGGGGTGTGCGTGCGCGAGAGAGGGGGAGGGAGGAAGGAGGGGTGTGTGTGCGCGCGGCGTGAGTGGGCAGGGGGGAAGGAGGGGGTGCGCGTGAGAGGGCAGGGGGGGAGGAAGGGGCGGGAAGGAGGGGCGCGCGAGGGCAGGGGGGGGGAGGAAGGGGTGCGTGCGAGAGGGCGGGGGGGGGGGAGAAAGGAGGGGCGCGTGCGAGAGGCAGGGGGGGTGAAAAGGGGTTGCGCGCCGAGAGTGCAGGGGGGGGAAGAGGGTTGCGTGCGCGTGAGAGGACAGGGGGGAAGGAGGGGTTGCGTGCTGCGAGAGGGCAGAGGGGGGGGGGGGAGGAGGGGTGCCCGCGAGAGGGCAGGGGGGAGGAGGGGTGCCTGCGAGAGGGCAGGGGGGGAGGAGGGGTGGCCCGCGAGAGGGGGGAGGGGAGGAAGGAGGGGTGTGTGCGCGCGCGTGAGAGGGCAGGGGGGAAGGAGGGGTGCGCGCGCGAGAGGGCAGGAGGGGGAGGAGGGGGTGCGCGATGAGGCAGGAGGGGGGAGGAGGGGGGTGCGCGCGCGAGAGGGCATGAGGGGGGGAGGAGGGTGTGCGCGCGAGAGGGCGGAGGGGGGGGAGGAGGGGTGCGCGCGAGAGGGCGGAGGGGGGGGAGGAGGGGTGCGCGCGAGAGGGCGGAGGGGGGGAGGAGGGGTGCTCGCGAGAGGGCGGAGGGGGGGAGGAGGGGTGCGCGCGCGCGAGAGAGGGGGGAGGGGTGCGCGAGAGGGCAGGGGGGTGGGGGAGGAGGGGGTGCGCGCGAGAGGGGGGGGAGGAGGGGTGCGTGCGCGCGAGAGGGGGGGGAGGAGGGGGTGCGCGCGAGAGGGGGGGAGGAGGGGTGCGCGCGCGCGAGAGAGGGGGGGGGAGGAGGGAGTGGTGCGCGAGCGCGCGAGGGGGGGGAGGAGGGTGCGCGCGAGGGGGGGGGAGGGGGAGGAGGAGGCGGCGCGCGAGGGGGGGGGAGGAGGGTGCGTGCGCGCAGCGCGCGAGGGGGGGGGAGGAGGAGGGGTGCGCGCGAGAGGGGGGGGGAGGAGGAGGGTGTAGCGCGCGAGAGGGGGGGGGGGGGAGGAGGAGGGGTGCGCGCGCAAGGGGGAGGAGGGGTGCGCGCGTGAGGGGGAGGAGGAGAGGTGCGCGCGCGGGGGGGGGGGGGGGGGGAGGAGGAGGAGGGGTGCGCGCGCTGGGGGGGGGAGGAGGAGGAGGGTGTGCGCGCGCTGGGGGGGGGGAGGAGGAGAGGGGTGCGCGCGCGAGGGGGGGGGGTGAGGAGGGGTGCTGCGCGCGAGAAAGGGGGGAGGAGAGGGGTGCGCGCGCCGGGGGGGGGGGGGGAGGAGGAGGAGGAGGGTGCGCGCGCCGGGGGGGAGGAGGAGGAGGAGGGTGCGCGCGCCGGGGGGGGGAGGAGGAGGAGGAGGGGTGAGCGCGCGCGAGAGGGGGGAGGAGGAGGAGGGGGGTGCGCGCGCGAGAGGGGGAGGAGGAGGGGTGCGCGCGCGGAGGGAGGGAGGAGGAGGAGGAGGAGGAGGAGGAGGAGGAGGAGGAGGAGGGGGGGTGCGCGCGCGAGAGGGGGGGGGGAGGAGGAGGGGGGGTGCGCGCGAGAGGGGGGTGGGGAGGAGGAGGAGGAGGAGGAGGTGCGCGCGAGGGGAGGGGGAGGAGGAGGAGGGGTGCGCGCGCGAGAGGGCGGGGGAGGAGGGGCGTCGCGCGCGAGAGGGAAGGAGGGGTGCGCGCGGGCAGGAAAGGAAGGAGGGAGCGGTGTGGGAGAGAGCAGGATGGAGGGGGGTGAGAGCCCTTATTTTGGCCCCCCTTTATATTCGTATCGCAGCACTGTGCGTCGGTCACGTCGGTGGTCGCCCCTCTGACGTCATTCATGCCCCAAGAGCTGAATCTAATGGGCCGGGGGGGGGGAGCTGCAGGGCTGTGGAGCCGGCCCAGGGCTTGTTCTTCCGCGGGGCGTCCTCCATATTGGCGCACGTCCTCCATTGTTGCTGCGATCTCTGAAGATCTTCCTTGTTTTTCAGGCCTGCGGTCCGGGAAGCTCGGGGAGCAGTGCGAGGCCGTCGTCCGTTTTCCCAAGACTCTTTCAAAAATATCCGTTCCCAATCCTGATTAATTCTGCGTTCCTGAAGCTGGCGGACGTCTTCAGAGTTGGGTAGGCGGCTGGAGATCTCGAGGGCGAGAGGAAGGTGGGAAGATGCGGGCAAGAACTAAAGCAGAACTAAACTTTCTGCAAACTTAGGGCTTTGGGTCGGTGGAATCTATGTGCTGAGACTCCTCCCCTGGCGCTGCGCCCGCCCCGCCTCTCCTCAGGGCCGTGTGCGGGCTGTGAATGCTCGCCAACAGCAGGAGGGGCGCAGTGCCCAGCTGAGCAATCTGTGGCAGTTGGATGTGTCAGAAGCTTCCTGAAGCTTTAGTTACTTCTTGTATGTCATAGAGGGGGGCACACGGACATCGGAGACGCAGCGCAGAGGCGGCAGGCTGCTGCTATCTGCATGCAGTGAGGGCAAATGGAGGTCAAATCGTGACGCCAACGGTCACTGTGACTACCAATATAAATGGAAGATTTAAAGGGGAGTTGTCTTGTGCCGCTGCTGTTGGGGTAGTTGATGGGGGAGGGGGGAGGAATTCTTTATACGCTCCTGCAATCCAGCGGTGTCCACACTGCGAATCAGCCTCTTTTCACAGTGTGGTGCGCAGTATACGGGTATACGGGAGAGCACCTGCATGGCACTATGGGAGGAGTTGGACTTGCAGTGGCGGCACAGTCTTCAGTTGGGGATGCCGCTAGATCCAGGGAGCGGGGGAGTATAAAGAAGGCCTCATCCTAATAGCCCATAACTTAGTGCATGTGATTGTTCTCAGTAAGAGTCATCCTGTAGATGTGAGACCTATCAATGACTACAAACATACATGAGGTTACAGCGAGCTTTCCAACCTCTCCGAATACATATATACAGATACACTTCTGACAAGGCATAGGGGGATTAATGAGGAGAGAAATAAATACCTACATAGTCACTGATGAAGATGTGAAGGTTTTATGGTCCCTGAATTAGTGTTAGGGGGTCACCAGGCCAGAGTGTTATCGCTGCTATAGAGGTCTCCTACCTCCCAGTGTGATTGGTCTCAGTAAGAGAAGCCGAGTCCTCTTGTAGATATTTAATGGCTACAGACATAAATGAGGTTACATTTTGTTATCCAGTAAAAGGTCCCCTATCTACAGGGTGACTTGGTTTCTCCCACTGAGAACAATCACACATCCCTCTACTGGCGACGCGGACCGAACCTTTTCTCATGATGCCTCCCCGTCAGGCATGAATCCTCCTGAAGAATGTAATCCTCTGTTGAAAGGGTCAAAAGTTCTTATTAAAGTTGTTCTAAGTTTGTCTCCCTCGTTGAGGCTTTGTGATCTGAAGTTGCCCTTCAGTATAATAACTTTCCTGTGTTGTGTCCGTGACTGGAGCAGCGCTCGGCCGCAGGTAAGTCGGTCTCTCTGTAATTGTATGGTGGTGAGAACTCATCCTCACTCTTAGTTTTTGTCCTGCTCACTGATGTAAAGCCCCCCGACAGGACATGTACTGCCCCGGATCAGGTACACAACACCAGCCGTGGGACATGTGACCGTACCCCGGGGTCTTATAGTCCTGCTGTGTGTTGGGGTTATGTATCCTGTCTGCGGTCCGTACATGTCAGCAGGTCTTACAGCTCCTTACAGTGTGTGTATATATATATATTCTCCGCGGTCCGTACATGTCAGCAGGTCTTACCGCTCCTTACATTACAGGGATCTTATAGTCCTGCTGTGTGTTGGGGTTATGTATCCTGTCGGCGGTCCGTACATGTCAGTAGGTCTTACAGCTCCTTACATTACAGGGATCTTATAGTCCTGCTGTGTGTTGGGGATCTGTATCCTGTCGGCGGTCCGTACATGTCAGCAGGTCTTACAGCTCCTTACATTACAGGGATCTTATAGTCCTGCTGTGTGTTGGGGATCTGTATCCTGTCTGCGGTCCGTACATGTCAGCAGGTCTTACAGCTCCTTACATTACAGGGGTCTTATAGTCCTGCTGTGTGTTGGGGTTATGTATCCTGTCGGCGGTCCGTACATGTCAGCAGGTCTTACAGCTCCTTACATTACAGGGATCTTATAGTCCTGCTGTGTGTTGGGGTTATGTATCCTGTCTGCGGTCCGTACATGTCAGTAGGTCTTACAGCTCCTTACATTACAGGGATCTTATAGTCCTGCTGTGTGTTGGTGATCTGTATCCTGTCCGCGGTCCGTACATGTCAGCAGGTCTTACAGCTCCTTACATTACAGGGATCTTATAGTCCTGCTGTGTGTTGGTGTTATGTATCCTGTCTGCGGTCCGTACATGTCAGTAGGTCTTACAGCTCCTTACATTACAGGGATCTTATAGTCCTGCTGTGTGTTGGGGTTATGTATCCTGTCTGCGGTCCGTACATGTCGGTAGGTCTTACAGCTCCTTACATTACAGGGATCTTATAGTCCTGCTGTGTGTTGGTGATCTGTATCCTGTCTGCGGTCCGTACATGTCAGCAGGTCTTACAGCTCCTTACCGTACAGGGATCTTATAGTCCTGCTGTGTGTTGGGGTTATGTATCCTGTCTGCGGTCCGTACATGTCGGTAGGTCTTACAGCTCCTTACATTACAGGGATCTTATAGTCCTGCTGTGTGTTGGTGATCTGTATCCTGTCTGCGGTCCGTACATGTCAGCAGGTCTTACAGCTCCTTACCGTACAGGGATCTTATAGTCCTGCTGTGTGTTGGGGTTATGTATCCTGTCGGCGGTCCATACATGTCAGCAGGTCTTACAGCTCCTTACATTAAAGGGATCTTATAGTCCTGCTGTGTGTTGGGGTTATGTATCCTGTCCGCGGTCCGTACATGTCAGCAGGTCTTACAGCTCCTTACATTACAGGGATCTTATAGTCCTGCTGTGTGTTGGGGTTATGTATCCTGTCCGTACATGTCAGCAGGTCTTACAGCTCCTTACATTACAGGGATCTTATAGTCCTGCTGTGTGTTGGGGTTATGTATCCTGTCCGTACATGTCAGCAGGTCTTACAGCTCCTTACATTACAGGGATCTTATAGTCCTGCTGTGTGTTGGGGATCTGTATCCTGTCTGCGGTCCGTACATGTCAGCAGGTCTTACAGCTCCTTACATTACAGGGATCTTATAGTCCTGCTGTGTGTTGGGGTTATGTATCCTGTCTGCGGTCCGTACATGTCAGCAGGTCTTACAGCTCCTTACATTACAGGGATCTTATAGTCCTGCTGTGTGTTGGGGTTATGTATCCTGTCTGCGGTCCGTACATGTCAGCAGGTCTTACAGCTCCTTACATTACAGGGATCTTATAGTCCTGCTGTGTGTTGGGATTATGTATCCTGTCGGCGGTCCGTACATGTCAGCAGGTCTTACAGCTCCTTACATTACAGGGATCTTATAGTCCTGCTGTGTGTTGGGGATCTGTATCCTGTCCGCAGTCAGTATATGTGAGCAGGTCTTACAGCTCCTTACATTACAGGGATCTTATAGTCCTGCTGTGTGTTGGGGATTTGTATCCTGTCGGTGGTCCGTACATGTCAGCAGGTCTTACAGCTCCTTACATTACAGGGATCTTATAGTCCTGCTGTATGTTGGGGTTATGTATCCTATCTGCGGTCCATACATGTCAGCAGGTCTTACAGCTCCTTACATTACAGGGATCTTATAGTCCTGCTGTGTGTTGGGGTTATGTATCCTGTCGGCGGTCAGTACATGTCAGCAGGTCTTACAGCTCCTTACAGTGTGTGTGTGTGTGTGTGTGTGTGTGTGTGTGTGTGTGTGTGTATGTGTGTATATATATATTCTCTGCGGTCCGTACATGTCAGCAGGTCTTACAGCTCCTTACATAACAGGGATAAGCTCCTTTTTGTGTGTCGGAGGACAATGCACTCCTGATTATAGAGTTCCTCAGACTTGGAGGTTCCTGTAACACCGACGGGGAGGGTCCGGGAATATGGGGGTCAGACGGTCATCCTTGTGGAGGGAATCACAAAGCCATAGAAGAGTTTGGGAGTATAAATTTTCACCAGAGAGTTAAATTCTCCAGGAGGATTGATGTGTGACGGGGCGGTACGAGTCGGAAGTACGGATGGTTCTCTGTTGTAGGTGGGAGACCTTTTCATGGCTACCATCACATGATGTCACAGCAGCTTCCAAAGACTTATAAGGCCATTCATGATCCTCTGGGTAATATGCAGGAATGCTGCCTTCCCATAGGTGACGCTGCAGAGGTATGGTGAGAAATGTGTAGCAGAGCTAACACACAGGCCTGGTGACCCCCTAACACTAAAGGCCCATTTACATGTAACGCTTATCACTCAAAATTCATTCAAACGACCGAAAATAAGTGATAAGTTTCGTGTAAACGCAGGCATCGTGCAGTTTTAGCTTGAACAATGATTTTAAGGTGAACCTAATATCCATCCTTCAGCCAGTAAGGGATACAGTATCTCTCAATAGACCACAGGTTGTTATCCACACGGGAGTCGGCAGATAACATTGTAATCTGCTGCCAGTCGCGAAGACAACAATGCAGCTGTGTGCACAGCTGGACTTGTGATTAATCACTTGCTGGGCTCTGCAAACAGCTCCTGGAGGCCCTTTTACATGCAAATGAAGATGATAAAGCGTTAATGGCCATTCTGTCCATTGTGGCCATTTTGTCCAGGTCACAAAAGCTTTCAGTCGTTTGAAATCTTTGCGTGTAAACGGGCCTTAATTCAGGGACCATAAAACCTTCACATCTTCAGCAGTGACTCTTTGTATTTACTTCTCTGCTCATCTTGTTCTGGTATTCTTTCAAGTGAAAATGAATCCCCCTTGTCAGAAGTATGTGTGTATATATGTATATTCCTCTTCGGATCTCTTCTATTAGGCCGAGAGGTTCGCAGCTGCTGTAACCTCCTGTATTTGTAGGTCTCCTATCTACGGGATGACTCGGTGTCTCAATCACCCTTTACTGGCGACACGGACCGAACCTTCTTCATTAGAACTTAGTCTATGGGATGTGACAGGTTCCCTTTAACAATATGTACTTAAAGGGGTTTTCTAGCACTTGGGATAGCTTATCGATATATGAGGGGCCACAATGTCTACCCGCCGCAGCCCTGTCATTGTGTAGCGACTGCTGTTGGAGCTCCATCACCTTCACTTAGGCCTCATGTCCACGGGCTTTAAATCCGCAGCGTTAGATCCGCGCCCCATAGGGATGCATTAGACACCCGCAGGTGGTTAAATACCTGCGGATGTCATTTTTCCCTGCAGACATGCTCCATTTTCGTGCGGGTCTCCCGCGGGGACAGCTCATGCAGGTTTCTATTGAAGCCTATGGAAGCCTTCCGGATCCACGGGAGACCCGCGCCTGAATTAAACTCGCCTGCTCCGGACGGTATGGGTCTTCCCTTCTTCGCAGCCGGATCTTCTTTCTGTGGCCGGCGAGCCAAGCACATCCGCCGGGCCGAAGAAAGAAGATCCGGTCGCGACGGAGAGAAGATCAGGCCGCGAAGAAGGGAAGATCCGGAGAGGTGAGTAATTCTTATTTTCAGCCCTCGTGTCGGCGGGGCAGGAGGGATCTGCTGTGGATTCTCCATGGAGAGTCCGGAGCGCGCCTGATTTTCCCCGTGAGGCCTTAAAGGGTCTTCCAGGACTTAAGAAAAACTTTTAAATGGGCTTAAAATAAATAGTAACTGAACAGTTGGCTCTGCGGGTGGCCATAGAATAACCTCAGCTGAGGCCTGTGAGTGGTCACATGTGCAGTGTGCGGCTCGTGGCCGCCCGCCGCTGTTCCCGTGTGCTGGGCGGAGCCATCAGGATAGGAGAGGATTGAATTTTTCTTTATTTTTAAGCCCATTAAACAATTTTTTTAAGTTCCAGAAAACCTCCTTAGATGGAGCTGCAGAAAGGTGAGGTCAGCGCTGACCCCGGTGCTTCGGCCTCGTCAAAGCGGTAATCATGGAGGGTGCGCCGACCTCCGCCAAGCTGGTGCTGAAGTCCTGGAGACTCCTCTAACACTGCATGTGCGGCTACACGGAACTCCTTTAAAGCGACCCCCCGAGCCCGGGCGAACAAACATGGCCACGCCGCTTTTCGGAATACCCGATGTGCACGTTGTTAGTCTGACACTGCGTGCTGCTCTGATTGGCCAGTGCTTCTCTTGTGACGCGTCTTGCACTGATGATGCATCCCTGGTGGTGTGGCCATCGTTGTTTATCCCGGCCGGAGGGCGCAGTAAAGGCCCTTTTACACGGAATGTTTATCTTTCAAATGAGCGAAAGTGATCGCGATCATTGCGTGTAAACGCCGCTCGGACCGCTCTTAGGAGAAATGCTTTTCTTTCAGCAACAACTTCCTGCGACTCTGCGTGCTGAAAGTGACCCAACAGAGCGAGAAGCACCTGGAGAAGATCCTTAACGTGGAGGAGTTTGTCAAGAGGGTCTTCTCCGTGATCCACAGTAACGACCCTGTGGCTCGTGCCATTACTCTCCGGTAAGCACTGACATGATGTCGTTGTGGCACAGAACGGGCGTGAACGTAGCGCCCGCTGGTCCCCGTGGACTAGAACTGGGTGTATCCGGCCTTCTGCCCGGCATGTTGCTGGATGAAGTGGCGCAGCGCCGCTCTCTATCATCCGCGATTTGTGCAGGGACTTCTGAACTAAATGTCCAACGCAGATTTGAGCAGAGCTTGTTTTAACCCCTTAGTGACCACCAATACACCTTTACATGGGCTTTAAACCTGCACATAGACTTGGCTGACTACTGACAGCCCGGCTCCTGCTCTAACTGGATTGGAGAAACCTCAGATCCTGGCAGGTTAACCCTTTACATGCCGCAGTCAATAACAACGGCAGCACGTAAGCAGATAACGGGGCGGTTTCTGTCACCCATCAGCATCCTACAGAGCGATCGCAAAGTACCAGTGGGTTCCCATGGCCGCTGGAAGCCTGACTAAGGCTACACCTGCCCTGTAACTCAGCCTATTAGGCCCCACCTCCAGCATAGTCTGATAGGCTGCTATCACAGCCTTAGTAGAATGCACTACATAAGTAATGCAGTGTACTATCCTAGTGATAAAACCATTACATCTTCAAGAAGCAGCACGTAGTGGATGTTGCCGCGTTCCTAATGACCAGACAATGAAAATATTTTATTTATCTCGCTTGGTGAAAAATAATCATAAAAACGAACGCCAAATACAAGCCCTACCCCGAAAATAGTCCATTACTGTAGAAAAAAAAAATAGAATACATCACCTTAGTAGCGCTGTCCTCTTCGGCGCTTCTTCTGGCAGGTCCCAGCGCTCTTCTTCTGCTGCTTTTCTGGCTGAGGATTGAAAACCCCCGCCTCCTGAAGCGCTGCCTCTGATTGGCTGAGTGCTGTGACCAACCAGAGGCAGCACTCAGCATTGAATGACAGGCCTCGCATCCAGGGCTTCAGAAGGATTCTGAGAGCGATATCGGGGTGTTGATCACATCGTCATATCGCTCTCGCCAGTTTGCAGGAGCCCTAATATCGATTTAGAAATAATTAGAGCTATTCGCAGAACAATGGAGATTTAAAGACGTCCAGGAGCCCAGATCAATAGAAGGAGATGTTTGGGGGACTTGGTTCTAGAACTGCCTTCCCTATAAACGATACGCTCAAGAAGCTTGTAGCAGACTATTGGGGAAAGGTCAAGAATGGGTTCACTTTCAGGAGAGTCGAGGGGAGACTCCTAGTTAACTCAAAGGAGACAAGCCTAGGGAGGGAAATCCCTAAAGAAGATTCACCAGTGGCTAAAGCAGCCAGAAATGCCTCCTTCCATGGAGAACTCCTCAACGACGGGATCCGGTGGCCACAAAGCAGATCTGTTACTGAGGAGCTGATGGGAAGCCACGTCTGCCCGCCGGCTCGCAAGACTGGAGGAGCATCTGAAGCCCAGAACCTCCAGGGCCAAGACATGCCAAGCTAGCCCTTTACTTATAGCGGCAGGCCTCCGGATCGCTGCAGGTCTGAATAATGCCTCTAGGAGGGCTGAAAGCATGGAGAGCGGGTACAGCGTCCAACATCCCCTTCAGGGGGAATATTTGTCTGGTGCCAAACTGAATAACCTGGAAGAAGGGAAACCCAGAGAGTTTAGGCCAAGAGACCTACAGACCTAGCTGCCCGCAGAGACAGACCAGAGGGAAACGGAAATCAGGCCGACCGTCTTATCCCAAGGCAAGAAAGGTAGAAACCCTCCACTGCCATTCCTGTTCCAAATATCCTCTGAAGTCAGGCAGCCGGTGGCTCCTATACTGCCGGAGACGGACACGGGTCCTGCGAATAATCCAGCAGGCCTATAGGATAGAAGTGACTGCCTTCCATCTGGGAGATTTGTGATTACAATCAGTCCATACAACAAGGGGTGAAGGACCTCTTACAGATGCTGCCAGTTCCTCTTCGTGAGCAGGAAAGGTGACTATTCAAAAATCTGTGTAGTTCCCAAGCCAAACGGCTCCTCGAGAAGAAGACATCTAACGAGGCTCAATAACGAGATTACAGTTAGTCGATTTAAAATGGAAACCCTTAACTGTATTACACCTCTGCTAAAGCATGACGGCGTCTCATGCACCTTAGACTAATAGATGCTTGCTACCATATACCAGTCCATCAAACTTACCAAAACCCATGAGCTTCGCAGTTTGGATGGACAGACCTTCACCATTCTCAGTGGTCTCTGCCTTCTGGTCTGCCAACGGCCCCATGTTTATTTTCCAAAGTAATGATGGAGCCAATAGCTCACCTCAGAGGTCAAGGGGTTAACGTCGTCCCGTACCTGGATAACCTGTTAATTATTGCAGATGATAAACCCGCCGTGTCCACTGATCTGACCCCGACGATGGAGCTTTGTCAGGTCTATAAACTGTAAAGGTTCTAGTCGGACCCGGGCACTAGGAAGGCATTCCTTGGGTACTGCTGGCTCGGGCTCAGGCTCATCATCCCTTCTGCGGGAAAAGACAAGCTTTCTTATGCAAATTCTGTGGGAGATGACTGCATGCATAACCATGGTGCCATGGGCTCGGGCACACTCTAGGCCCCGCCATAGGGAGGTACTGCCAATGTTTGGCTATTGACCTGGTGGACTCTATCCAGTAACCCGAGCCAGAACATACTGTGGATGGGGATCCTTTGGGTTTGATAACCACCGATGCAAGTAAATCAGGTTGGGGGGCTCAAGTAGGACAAACAATTTTTCAGGGGTCCGGGCCACGCCTCATTAGTTCCCAGTCTCCTGGCTATAGAGACCTTAGAGCAGTCTGGGAAGTCCCGATGAATGCAACAGAGTTAAAGGGAAGCATGTCCGACTATATTCTGATAATATGATGACTGTTTCCTTTGTCCGTCATCAGGGAGGGGCCGACACTTACAGAAGCTGATGAAGGACAGCGGGGGAGCGGCCCCTCAACTCCGAGGTGTTCAACCAGCTAGTAGCCTGTGGGGGGAACCACAGTGAGATCTGTTCCCCTCCTGGACTGACTGTCACCAATCGTCTCCCTGCATCCAGCAGGACAAACCAGAGGTCGGATGCGATTGTTCAGACGGGAGATGTCATTGGTAATGCTGTTCCTCCTCGACCTCTCATGGCCCGGGCCCTTCAGGAAATCAGAGACAGCAGAGGTCCTGCTTATGGCTCCGCAGCGGTGCAGAAGGCCGTGGCATCCTCCTCGTTACCAACAGTTACAACTGGGGCAGAGAGTAAGAAGCCAGGGGCTATCGGGGGCAGTGGTGGATACTCTTATGGCTAGAAGGGGACAAGGGACCTCTAAAATGAATGCCGCAGTGGCTAAAACATTTTTCTAGTAGTAAAAGTAATATTCCTTTTGAGGATCCAAATTATAATGAAATACTAAGAACCCCGGGAGTGCAAGCGGCAGCGCCTTGTAGAAAGAAGTGGGTCAAAAGGGTCTGAAAGGGAGAATCTACCAAATAGACGGTCTTCCTGGTGGCAATGACCACTGCTAGAAGGACAGGGGAACTACAGGAACCTTCAGAGGACCGTGGGATGTTAAAAATGAAAGCCTCTGATGCTAAAATTGTATCCTCTGTTCATAGCGGGAGATTAGCGGACCCCCCTGGCAAACCTTAAAAGCCATAAGGAGGAAATGTTCCATAACCCGGATGTTAGACGAGCTGCGATGACATCTATGTATTTCAGGGCCAGCAGAAGGGGAGGGCGGCCACCAAAGATGCCATCACTAGGTGGATCCAGGTGGGCATCAGAGAGGCTTCTATGTCTAAGAACAGGGGGGGTTATAGCCCATTCCACTAGGGCTCTTGCATCTCCATGGGCTTAGAAGGCCGAAGCCTCGAGCGAGCGGACATGTAAAGTGGCCGCACGGCCGAGTCGCCACACCTTTCTAGACATCGTTCAGACTTAGTCTGGTGAGGATACTGCAGGCTGTGACCCCTCCATAAACCGGTGTGACCTCCAGCAGTGCTGTCAGGATGGGCGGAACGGAAAGTGCTGAATTGGTCTTGCCCACTAATTGCTGTCCGTGCGTCCGTCACATATTTCCCTCCCACTGTCAGAACGATACATTGTTATAAAATGATACTAATAGAATTCTCTGGAGAACCAAGTTTGCCGTGATAATTTCAGTCACCGGAGAAGGCGGCCTCTGAAACGCCTCTTCCTGTCCCCGGTCCGGGTCTTGGGGTGCAGACCCCATGCAAACATATGGGTAGTAAAAAAAAATTAAATCTCTATAAACTTGTCACAGTAATCGAATAGTGAACGCTGTGGAACCCCCCAAAACAATGGCAGCCCCCTCCAACCCCTCCAAAAGCAAAATGTACTAAAAGTTCCCCAATATCTTATATGTCCTCCAGAGAGGGGCCACAAATATACAGCTGGTCCCCAGAAGACAAGCCCTCCTGCGGCTCTTGCAACGTGACTGATGATAATTGGCTCTTTAGGGCACATGATGGGATGGCGGACCTCCAGCTGCGGAAATACTCCACACACATCCCGTGCGCACATCGACAGGTCATGTGGAATTCGTATCAGCCCCCGTGTGGACCCAGCTGAAGGGGTTAATGCATGAAGTGTCACACGAGTGGGGGTCTGCGCATGAAGTTGTTGCTGCTCCTCAGTGCATGCTGGGAGTTGTAGTTTTACAACAGCTGTCCAGCTTGGAGAGGACAGCACTGTGGGCTTATTTACCCCGGTAGTGGTGGCAGAGGGCTGTAATCCCCTACCCCCCCCCCCCCCCACAGCCCACAGGGGTGCATGAAGCAGTATATATGAGGGAGGCTTTGATTTAAAGACTTTTAGCTTCTAGGTGACCCGCTGAGTCTGCTAACGAAACCAGACTGAGCGCCCCTTTAATTCGAACTTCTCATTCCCGCCTCCAAGACTTCTCCAGAGCAGCACCGGTCCTCTGGAACGCATTACCAAAGGCTACCCGGGCAACCCAGGACTCGCAGAACTTCAGGCGTGCTCTAAAAACGCACCTCTTCAGGGAGGCATACCGCATTCCCTAAACAAACCCCTCTGTACCCCCCTGATAACATGCTCCCTGACCTACTGACTGCAATCCCTGCTAGCCATCATAAACCGCTCCTGCAGTCATACTGATCCTGCCGTCACACGGCTAAATGTCTGACCATTGTCTATGGTTATAGCATCCCTCACTGTCCAGCCTGCCATACCGGGCACATCTCCAGCCCGCCATACCATGCCCATCTCCACCCCCCCCCCCATACCGTGCCCATCTCCACCCCCCCCCATACCGTGCCCATCTCCACCCCCCCCCCCATACCGTGCCCATCTCCACCCCCCCATACCGTGCCCATCTCCACCCCCCCATACCGTGCCCATCTCCACCCCCCCATACCGTGCCCATCTCCACCCCCCCATACCGTGCCCATCTCCACCCCCCCATACCGTGCCCATCTCCACCCCCCCATACCGTGCCCATCTCCACCCCCCCATACCGTGCCCATCTCCACCCCCCCATACCGTGCCCATCTCCACCCCCCCATACCGTGCCCATCTCCACCCCCCCATACCGTGCCCATCTCCACCCCCCCATACCGTGCCCATCTCCACCCCCCCATACCGTGCCCATCTCCACCCCCCCATACCGTGCCCATCTCCACCCCCCCATACCGTGCCCATCTCCACCCCCCCATACCGTGCCCATCTCCACCCCCCCATACCGTGCCCATCTCCACCCCCCCATACCGTGCCCATCTCCACCCCCCCATACCGTGCCCATCTCCACCCCCCCATACCGTGCCCATCTCCACCCCCCCATACCGTGCCCATCTCCACCCCCCCATACCGTGCCCATCTCCACCCCCCCATACCGTGCCCATCTCCACCCCCCCATACCGTGCCCATCTCCACCCCCCCATACCGTGCCCATCTCCACCCCCCCATACCGTGCCCATCTCCACCCCCCCATACCGTGCCCATCTCCACCCCCCCATACCGTGCCCATCTCCACCCCCCCATACCGTGCCCATCTCCACCCCCCATACCGTGCCCATCTCCACCCCCCATACCGTGCCCATCTCCACCCCCCATACCGTGCCCATCTCCACCCCCCATACCGTGCCCATCTCCACCCCCCATACCGTGCCCATCTCCACCCCCCATACCGTGCACATCTCCACCCCACCATACCGTGCCCATCTCCACCTCACCATACCGTGCCCATCTCCACCCCCCCCATACCGTGCACATCTCCACCCCCCCCATACCGTGCACATCTCCACCCCCCCATACCGTGCACATCTCCACCCCCCCATACCGTGCCCATCTCCACCTCCCCATACCGTGCCCATCTCCACCTCGCCATACCGTGCCCATCTTCACCTCGCCATACCGTGCCCATCTCCACCTCCCCATACCGTGCACATCTCCACCTCGCCATACCGTGCCCATCTCCACCTCGCCATACCGTGCCCATCTCCACCTCGCCATACCGTGCCCATCTCCACCCCGCCATACCGTGCACATCTCCACCCCGCCATACCGTGCACATCTCCACCCCACCATACCGTGCACATCTCCACCCCACCATACCGTGCACATCTCCACCCCCCCATACCGTGCACATCTCCACCCCCCCATACCGTGCCCATCTCCACCCCCCCATACCGTGCCCATCTCCACCCCCCCATACCGTGCCCATCTCCACCCCCCCATACCGTGCCCATCTCCACCCCCCCATACCGTGCCCATCTCCACCCCCCCATACCGTGCCCATCTCCACCCCCCCATACCGTGCCCATCTCCACCCCACCATACCGCGCACATCTCCACCCCACCATACCGCGCACATCTCCACCCCCCCATACCGCGCACATCTCCACCCCCCCATACCGCGCACATCTCCACCCCCCCATACCGCGCACATCTCCACCCCCCCATACCGCGCACATCTCCACCCCCCCATACCGCGCACATCTCCACCCCCCATACCGCGCACATCTCCACCCCCCATACCGCGCACATCTCCACCCCCCCATACCGCGCACATCTCCACCCCCCCATACCGTGCACATCTCCACCCCACCATACCGTGCCCATCTCCACCTCACCATACCGTGCCCATCTCCACCCCCCCCATACCGTGCACATCTCCACCCCCCCCATACCGTGCACATCTCCACCCCCCCATACCGTGCACATCTCCACCCCCCCATACCGTGCCCATCTCCACCTCCCCATACCGTGCCCATCTCCACCTCGCCATACCGTGCCCATCTTCACCTCACCATACCGTGCCCATCTCCACCTCCCCATACCGTGCACATCTCCACCTCGCCATACCGTGCCCATCTCCACCTCGCCATACCGTGCCCATCTCCACCTCGCCATACCGTGCCCATCTCCACCCCGCCATACCGTGCACATCTCCACCCCACTATACCGTGCACATCTCCACCCCACTATACCGTGCACATCTCCACCCCACCATACCGTGCACATCTCCACCCCCCCATACCGTGCCCATCTCCAGCCCGCCATACCGTGCACATCTCCAGCCCCTTTACCTTCTGTATCACCCCATTACTTGTAGTATGTAAGCTGGTTGGAGCCGGACCCGCACCCCTATTGTCTCCATCAGCTGATTACTATGTAACCGTGGTTCTGTAATGTTTGTACTTCTGTCTTTCTGTATCCCCCCTGTCTATGTAAGCGCTGCGGGATATGTTGGCGCTGTACAAATAAAGAGTATTATTATTCCATCGCAGGATGCTGGGCAGCATGGCCTCCATAATTCCCAATCAAAAAAACGCGCACCACAGCATACGGCAAAGCCTGGATTCTCACGACAACGTGGAGGTGGAGGCCGCCATATTTGCTGCATCTCACTTTTCTGCACAATCCAGGTAAGTTCCTGGAGTTTATGCTCCTGGCGCCCTGCGTTGTGTAGAGGCGGTGCCAGGTATTGCAGCTCTGCAGTAAGACCATGTGGCAGTGCGGGGAGTCGGCCCCCGTCCACCTGATATTAGTGTGTCCACGATCTGCAGGATCTCTCCATTCACACAATGTTAGAAAAACCATGAATTTGTGTGGCACAAGTCACGAGGCCTGCGAGGCTGCTGTAGATGTAGACCAATAGAGTGGCAAGTAATTTAGCGCATTTGACTCCTTAGCCACGCCCCTTTGACGCCTTTTTGAACCATTTCTAATGCGCAGAACACATTTCTACGTTGTCCATATTTTCCTTTCAGAGATTTTGCTGCTGGAATCTGTAACAAGATTGGGGAGATGATCCAAGGTGAGCGGCCATGCTGTGGGATTGACACGCGTCCCCTCTTTAGTGCCTCCGTATCATGCGCCGTCTCCCATCATCCTTGTAGGTTTGGCCACTCCGGTGGATCTGAAGCTGAAGCTGATCCCCATTCTGCAGCACATGCACCACGACGCCATCCTCGCCTCCAATAGCCGGCAGGTTCTGCAGCAGCTCGTCACCTCGTACCCCTCTACCAAGATGGTGATCGTCACGCTGCACACCTTCACCCTGCTGGCGGCCTCCTCCCTGGTGGACATCCCCAAGCAGGTACCTTTCTTAAAGGGGTTTCCAGGACTGTAATAGCAGTAGCTTCTCCATAGGACACAACTAACGGCTTGCGTGACGCCAGTGACTCCAGCTGGCATTCTCTTGTGATTTCCAATCTGCAACCTAGAAACTTGCAGTTGTACAAGAGACACATTGTTACCCGTCACTTGTGCCCTTGATATCGTGGACTAAAAGCCCCGTAAGCCTTACTGTATTGGCCACAGTAGAGACCATGCAGAGTGCCTGAAGGGCTTGTTAGTGTCCTGGGTGCCAGCCAAGAGACCTTGATGACTGGATCCAAGGAGCTCTATGGCAGCCGGTACGGATGGTGAACCCCCGGCTACCTGTGGATTTATCTATGGCAGCCGGTACGGATGGTGAACCCCCGGCCACATAGCTGACCTGTGGATTTATCTATGGCAGCCGGTACGGATGGTGAACCCCCGGCCACATAGCTGACCTGTGGATTTATCTATGGCAGGCGGTACGGATGGTGAACCCCCGGCTACCTGTGGATTTATCTATGGCAGCCGGTACGGATGGTGAACCCCCGGCCACATAGCTGACCTGTGGATTTATCTATGGCAGGCGGTACGGATGGTGAACCCCCGGCCACCTGTGGATTTATCTATGGCAGCCGGTACGCATGGTGAACCCCCGGCCACATAGCTGACCTGTGGATTTATCTATGGCAGCCGGTACGGATGGTGAACCCCCGGCTACATAGCTGACCTGTGGATTTATCTATGGCAGCCGATACGGATGGTGAACCCCCGGCCACATAGCTGACCTGTGGATTTATCTATGGCAGCCGGTACGGATGGTGAACCCCCGGCTACCTGTGGATTTATCTATGGCAGCCGGTACGGATGGTGAACCCCCGGCCACATAGCTGACCTGTGGATTTATCTATGGCAGCCGGTACGGATGGTGAACCCCCGGCCACATAGCTGACCTGTGGATTTATCTATGGCAGGCGGTACGGATGGTGAACCCCCGGCCACATAGCTGACCTGTGGATTTATCTATGGCAGCCGGTACGGATGGTGAACCCCCGGCCACATAGCTGACCTGTGGATTTATCTATGGCAGGCGGTACGGATGGTGAACCCCCGGCCACATAGCTGACCTGTGGATTTATCTATGGCAGCCGGTACGGATGGTGAACCCCCGGCTACCTGTGGATTTATCTATGGCAGCCGGTACGGATGGTGAACCCCCGGCCACCTGTGGATTTATCTATGGCAGCCGGTACGGATGGTGAACCCCCGGCCACATAGCTGACCTGTGGATTTATCTATGGCAGCTGGTACGGATGGTGAACCCCCGGCCACATAGCTGACCTGTGGATTTATCTATGGCAGCCGGTACGGATGGTGAACCCCCGGCCACATAGCTGACCTGTGGATTTATCTATGGCAGCTGGTACGGATGGTGAACCCCCGGCTACCTGTGGATTTATCTATGGCAGCCGGTACGGATGGTGAACCCCCGGCCACCTGTGGATTTATCTATGGCAGCCGGTACGGATGGTGAACCCCGGCCACATAGCTGACCTGTGGATTTATCTATGGCAGCCGGTACGGATGGTGAACCCCCGGCTACCTGTGGATTTATCTATGGCAGCCGGTACGGATGGTGAACCCCGGCCACATAGCTGACCTGTGGATTTATCTATGGCAGCCGGTACGGATGGTGGACCCCCGGCCACCTGTGGATTTTGGTCCGATATGCAGCAGATTTCACCCTTTCTGCTGAATTGTAATTGAGATTTTGGCCCAAATCCACAGGAGTATTTAGCAAGTTTGGCCGGTTTTGTTCTCTCCCCCAGATTCAGCTGTTGCTGCAGTACCTGAAGAGCGACCCCAGGAAGGCGGTGAAGAGACTCGCCATCCAGGATCTGAAGCTGTTGGCCAACAAGACTCCCCACACTTGGAACCGGGACAACATACAGGTGGGAAGCGTTGGTCCGACATGACTTGTTCATGGACGAGTACAGATCCCTCCCGGCACACACGGACCCCCAGCTGAGCCTCTGTGGGTCTTATACACAATAGCTAAGCTGAAGAAGCAGGGCTGCAGTGTAAAGCATGAGGAGAGGGCAGGACAGTAGGAAGCACAGAGGTTTCAGACGACTTAAACAGGTAACGTTAACCTCTTAAAGCGACCCTCCGGTCTCGGACACTCGCCCTCTTATTGTTATGCATCGTTAGTTGAAGAATCTACACACTGCTTTGATTGGCCGCTGCTGCCCATGTGAGCAGCACTTGCCTATCGGAGCAGCTTGAAGTGTCTGAGACTAGTGATGTGTAACAATGCCAGTAATGGGAGAAACTATGTGGCCATCTTTGTTCGTCCAGGACTGGAGGGTTGTGCAGTTGTAAACTATGGATGGTCTGCCCTCAAGATAGGTCATTAATAGTAGGTCTGAGGGGTCTGCCACTGGGACCCCACCAGTCAGCTCTTCTCTGGGGCTCTGTACTTACTGCAGTGGTCAGACTCGGTATTACAGGCAAAGTTCCCGTTCACTTCAATGTCTGCAATACCAAGTCTGGCCACTGCAGCAGGAACGGAGCTGATGACTGCGACTCCGAATTTATAAAATAGATAGATCGGACTTTTATGCACGCAGCGATAAATATGTTTTGGGGAATTTTTATTTAGGATTTTTTATTATAAATATGGCAAAAGTATTTGAATTTAATTTATTACAGTTTTTTAATATTTTTACCCCCCAGGGGGGACAAGAACTTGCGGAGGTTTCATTATACTGTGATCTGACAAGCAATCTGCCATGGCAGCCCTGGGGGCTTTTGGATTCTATCCCCTGCGGGCGGCATTTAAAGGGCTAACAGCTGTGATTAGCGCCAGGTGGGATCTGTAGGACACGGCCGCAGGATTGCCCCCCTCCGTGATGTTAGGGCGTGAACGCTCGCGCCACGCGGTCCGTGGGGCCTTTCATGTAGAGCTCCGCGCTGTCTTCTGTTTTAGGCCTTGTGTGAATGCGCCCTTCAGACGCCGTACGACAGCCTGAAGCTGGGAATGCTCTCCGTTCTCTCCACCCTCTCCGCCAGCATCTCCATCAAGCAGTACTTCAATCCCCCCCCAGGTGAGATCTCCCCTGAATGCGGCGGCCACTGGAGGCCGGGGGTAAAGGGACCCCTGAACTGGCTGTTCTATGCGGATTCCATAATGCCCAAAATGGCGCAGCTTGCTGGGCTCCGTGGTTTATGGTAATGGCGTAGAACAGACACTTGTGGGGCTGAGCCGGGTGGTAGAGGACCCCTGTGCTGGAGATAGATGGGGGTCACTCGCCAACTCGAATTCATCCTGCTAATCTGCCCGAAGCCCCAAATAACCCTTTTCCGGATTAGCAGACGTTTGCCGGGTTATTGGAATTGAACTGTGCTTTTGGGTCTGTTTTAGGGGCGGTATCTGGTGCGGCCAGGTATGTAGACCTGATGAAGCTGGCCCAGGAGTGCAGTTATCACAGTCACCGCGGCATCGCTGCTCACGGGGTGACGGTCCTCACCAACGTCGTCACTGCCTGTCAGGACATCGGTGAGTTCTTCTCATTTTGTCCTTTCCGCTTTGTTCATTGATGGCGATTTGTATTGTCGTTGAACTTTTCCCTGTTAACCCCTTAATGGCCAGTGTGGACTTCCAGACCGCGGTTGGTAGAGGGGGGCTTCTCCTTGTTTAGGAGCTGACCGGGATCATTAAGTTTCCTTAATTGATGAAGACCTAAAAATCCTGTCTAAAATCTTAGCGACAGACTTGTCCAGAAGACATTAGTTTAACTGGCAGAGGTGGGCTGCATGAAGGGAAGGGCGGCGCCTCCAAACGTGATAACCCGCGAGTGTCGGACAGTTTGCCCTCCGCGCAGATGACAATGGCCACTCCGCTCAATAACATAGGCCCCCGTGGCCCGTTCGGGACATACGTGAATGCAGTGTACTCGTGTGGGGCTGCTCCGGTCCCTCTTTTTAGGGCTCCCTCTCACCCCTAACTTAGTGATTCTGCCACTAATGAGGGTCCTTGAAGAATCCTCCCCGTATACAGGCATAGCAGTAGGAAGCTTGGACATTATCCTTTCTGATCCTAACGTATGGGCATACATGAGCTCGGACCGCCCTCGGCTCATCCACGGAAATATCTCCAGAGGTAACGTGCTGGAACTAAAGCAATAAGCCGGGCGCTATTGGGACTCTCCATAAGACTGGTTGAATCCTTCTTCACATACTAGGAACGGGGCGCACACCATTCAATTACCACCGATCCAACAGGAACTACCGGGGTTATAAGGCAATCAGGCCGAGGGAGGAGGCCAAGAAGAGACGAAATCTACCAAACACTAAAAGATTGGCGACCTGATTCCAACTTACTTTAGAAAGAACTGGCCGCGCCATTTATGACCGTAACTCCATGTTGCTCACCAAATTTACACATTGGCCGGATGGTGAAGCACTCAAACATCCTAAGGGAGGCCCTGGAAGGAGGACTGTTCCATCTCCCCCTCCTCTTATCTAGGCGTCTGCCCTTGCAGAATCCTGTGGAGATCCAACTGGGGAGAGACCGCAGATTAGGGCCGAAATCTTCTCTCTTCTATTCACACATTTTTAAGTCTAGATCCCGTGAGGTCATTATCCCCTCTACTCTTCCTTAATCAGACCTCATCTGGAATACTGGGTCCAGTTCTGGGCACCCCACTTTATAACAGACAGACAAACTGGAGCAAGTTCAGAGAAGAGTTACCAAGATGGTGAGCGGTCTGCAAATCATGTCCTATGAGGAACGGTTAAAGGATCTGGGAATGTTTAGCAGAAGAGAAAGCTGAGAGGAGACTTAATAGCTGTCTACAAATATCTGAAGGGCTGTCACAGTGCAGAGGGATCAGCCCTATTCTGTACAAGGAAAGACTAGAAGCAATGGGATGAAACTGAGAGGGAGGAGACACAGATTAGATATTAGACAGTGAGGGGGATCAATGAGTGGAACAGGTTGTCACAGTGCAGGGGGATCAGCCCTATTCTCATCTGGGCAAGGAAAGACTAGAAGCAATGGGATGAAACTGAGAGGGAGGAGACACAGATTAGATATTAGACAGTGAGGGGGATCAATGAGTGGAACAGGTTGTCACAGTGCAGGGGGATCAGCCCTATTCTCATCTGGGCAAGGAAAGACTAGAAGCAATGGGAGGAAACTGAGAGGGAGGAGACAGACCAACTCCCCATCTGCCTCTCCGCTTCTCTCGCTCACCTCTCCCTCGGCCGCTCCCACTCACAGGGATTGCAATACTCTGGATCTTAGAATGTTGCACATTAAGTGCCAAAAAATATATCAGCGCTACTTACAGGGAGTATATTAATCAAGGGAATCCACAAACTGATAATAACAGAAAGGATTCTTTATTCGGACACACAGGTCCTTGGTGCAACGCGTTTCGTCTAAAAAAGACTTTATCAAGCACAAAAAGGATATTCTCCCTGTAAGTAGCGCTGGTATACTTTTTGGCACTTATGTGCAACATTCTATGATTTTTTTCTACAGTGGGTCCTATCTGAAAATAGGACCCACAATATCAGCAGCTCTCCGGACCTAGCCCCCCTGGATTGTTGAAGCAAGTGTTATCATTGCTGCAGTGTATATATAGACAGGAGTATATATATATTATTACAGGCCCACTTGGATATAGAGGTGATTGTTTTTATATTATTGCTGCTCACATTGTGCATTGGATTCCGTCTGGAGCGCCCTCCTAATACCATATTCTTCTAATACTCTGGATCTGGTCTTCCTCCGTCTCTGCTCTGCCTCCAACTTCACTAACTCCCCTCTCCCGCTCTCGGATCATAACCTCCTCTCTTTCTCTGTCATGCTCCCTAACATCTCTCCAGACCCACCTACCTACCGTACCTACAGGAACCTAAAGGCCATTCACACCAAGGACTTTGCTGAATCCCTACAGTCCTCTCTGTCCCCCATCTCTCTCCTCTCCTGCCCCAACCTGGCTGCCGCTCACTACAACACCGCTCTCAAACATGCCCTGGATGAAGCGGCGCCCCCCAGGACCCGAGCCATCCGATGTAGACCACGGCAACCCTGGCTCACGCCTCAAACGCGCTTCATCCGGCGGTGCTCTAGATGTGCTGAACGGCTGTGGAGGAAATCGCAAACGGCCGCAGACTTCCTCCACTACAAATTCATGCTCAGAACCTACAACCTTGCCCTCCACCGCGCCAAACAAGTCTATTTCACCTCTCTAGTCTCCTCACTATCGCACAACCCTAAACGGCTCTTTGATACTTTTCACTCCCTTCTCAGCCCTAAACCGCAGCCCCCGGTGACGGATCTCAGTGCTGAAGAGCTGGCTGCTTACTTCAAAAAGAAAATAGACGACATCCGTCAGGAAATAACTTCCCAACCCCAGACTAGCCCTGACCCTAGTCTTGTCAGCACTGCATCTAGCTCCTGCTCACTGTCTGTACTCAGACCAGCGACAGAGGAAGCAGTCTCCAAATTGCTCTTCTCTGCTCGCCCCACCACCTGCGCTAGCGACCCTCTCCCCTCACACCTCCTCTGATCCCTCTCCCCAGTGGTCATCTCCCATCTCACCACTATATTCAACCTCTCTCTGACCTCTGGCATCTTTCCCTCTTCTTTCAAACACGCCATCATATCCCCACTGCTAAAGAAGCCGACTCTGGACGTGACTGATGCTGCCAACTACCGACCCATCTCAAACCTCCCCTTCATCTCCAAACTACTAGAACGCCTCGTTTACTCCCGCCTTGTAAGCTATCTATCAGAGCACTCTCTCCTAGATCCCCTACAGTCTGGCTTCCGACCTCAACACTCGACAGAAACTGCCCTCATAAGGGTATCCAATGACCTACTGACAGCCAAATCGAGGGGCGATTACTCCCTACTGATCCTCCTCGACCTTTCTGCAGCATTTGACACTGTTGACCACAAACTCCTCCTCAGTATGCTTCGCTCCATTGGCCTAAAGGACACTGCTCTCTCCTGGTTCTCCTCCTACCTATCTGACCGCTCTTTCAGTGTCTCCTTTGCTGGCTCTACCTCCCCTCCTCTTCCCCTTGCTGTTGGGGTCCCCCAGGGCTCGGTCCTCGGCCCCCTCCTCTTCTCTATCTACACAGCCCCTATTGGACAAACCATCAGGAGTTTTGGCCTCCAATACCACCTGTATGCTGATGACACCCAACTATACCCCTCTGCCCGTGACATCTCTGCACCCTTCCTCCAAAACATCACTAACTGGCTGTCCGCTGTCTCTAACACCATGTCCTCTCTCTACCTAAAACTAAACCTCTCTAAAACTGACCTGCTGGTATTTCCACCCTCCACTAACCGACCTCCTCCTGACATCTCCATCTCAGTGTGTGGCACCATAACTCCCAGCACGCCCGCTGCCTTGGGGTCATATCCGACTCTGATCTCTCTTTTACCCCCTACATCCAATCTCTGGCCCGAACATGTCAGCTGCACCTCAAGAACATCACAAGAATCCGCTCTTTTCTCACTGTGGACACGTTAAAAACGCTCACTGTTGCCCTCATCCGCTCCCGGCTCGATTATTACAACTCGTTACTGATCGGCCCCCCCCCCCCGCACCAGACTCTACCCTCTCCAGTCCATCCTGAAGGCGGCAGCCAGGCTCATCTTCCTGTCCAGCCGCTACTCGGACGCCTCTGCCCTGTGCCAGTCACTGCCAGGCTGCCCGTTAAATACAGAATTCAATTTAAACTCGCTACCTTCATCCACAAAGCCCTCCACAGTGCAGCGCCCCCTATATTGTATCCCTCATCTCAATCCATCACCCAGCCCGGGCTCTCCGTTCTGCTAACGAAACCAGATTGAGCGCCCCTTTAATTCGAACTTCTCATTACCGCCTCCAAGACTTCTCCAGAGCAGCACCGGTCTAAAAACGCACCTCTTCAGGGAGGCATACCGCATTCCCTAAACAAACCCCTCTGTACTCCACCTGATAATATGCTCCCTGACCTACTGACTGCAATCCCTGCTAGCCATCATAAACCGCCCCTGCAGTCATACCGATTCTGCCGTCACACGGCTAAATGTCTGACCATTGTCTATGTGTATAGCATCCCTCACTCTCCACCCCGCCATACCATGCACATCTCCACCCCGCCATACCATGCACATCTCCACCCCGCCATACCGTGCACATCTCCACCCCGCCATACCGTGCACATCTCCACCCCGCCATACCGTGCACATCTCCACCCCGCCATACCGTGCACATCTCCACCCCGCCATACCGTGCACATCTCCACCCCGCCATACCGTGCACATCTCCACCCCGCCATACCGTGCACATCTCCACCCCGCCATACCGTGCACATCTCCACCTCCCCATACCGGGAACATCTCCACCTCCCCATACCGGGAACATCTCGACCATACCGTGCACATCTCCAGCCCGCCATACCGGGAACATCTCCACCTCCCCATACCGGAAACATCTCCACCTCCCCATACCGGGAACATCTCCACCTCCCCATACCGGGAACATCTCGACCATACCGTGCACATCTCCACCCCACCATACCGGGCACATCTCCAGCCCCTTTACCTTCTGTATGCCCCCATTACTTGTAGTATGTAAGCCCGTTGGAGCAGGACCCGCACCCCTATTGTTTCCATCAGCTGATTACTATGTAACCGTGGTTCTGTAATGTTTGTACTTTTGTCTTTCTGTATCCCCCTGTCTATGTAAGCGCTGCGGAATATGTTGGCGCTATACAAATAAAGTTTTTTATTATTATTATTATATTAGACAGTGAGGGGATCAATGAGTGAAACAGGTTGCCACAGGAGGTGGGGAGTTCTCCTTCAATGGAAGTGTTCAAACAGAGGCTGGGCAGACATCTTTCTGGGATGATTTTGTGATCCTGCACTGAGCAGGGGGTTGGACCCGATGACCCCGGAGGACCCGATGACCCCGGAGGACCCGATGACCCCGGAGGACCTGATGACCCCGAAGGGCCCTTCCAAGTCTACCAGTCTAGGATTCATGAATGTTAGCTAAGAATCAATACAAACGCTGTGTGATAAAATGCTGGGCGCCGGCTGCGCTACAATCACCTCCCTGTATGAGTCGCAGAGAATACTGCACCCTGAGCACGTCCTCCAGGCGTGGGCCTGCATTATGGAACCATCAGCCAGCAATGGAGCGACGACGTCCGCAGTGCATACCGACCTCCCGACAAATGAACTACAAATGTAGAATCATACAAACGGGTGTCCGGCGCGATCTGTGGACATGTGATAACATGCACCGCTTTTGTACCGTCCACCAAGGGGTATTCAATGTCCCTGCACCCACTTACCTCCATATGTCACACTTTCCCATGGGTTGTCTAATGACGAACTGGCGGAAGACGTGCAAATGATGAGGATGGAGGCAACCAGGCGAAATGGG
The DNA here is from genome assembly GCA_035609135.1 of Eleutherodactylus coqui. Lineage (NCBI taxonomy): Eukaryota > Metazoa > Chordata > Amphibia > Anura > Eleutherodactylidae > Eleutherodactylus > Eleutherodactylus coqui. Next base: position 844,342 of record CM069407.1, on the reverse strand, counting down.
AAATATCTGCGCAGACGGGGGTTGTGGCGCTTGTGACACCGCTTCCATCCGCACAGGTGAGACACTTGCTAATCCTGACACAACCCTAATCCAGGTAGTCAGAAGTGCTGGGATATTCGTAATGACCCCCCTGGGACCCCACAACTGCCTTTAATGCCCCTCAGATACTGACATTTTTTTCCTATTCCTTGTTCAATGGTTTTTATTGAGCCGCAGTACAAGAAGTCGTCATCCGATGGGACAAACTTAGAGAACACTTGGCATACGACCGTTCTCTAATGGGAGAATCGCATGGGTTAAATGCAGGGTACCGGATCGAATCCATACAAGTTTAGACGTAGTATCAAAATTGGAAAAAATATACTACAAAGTACTCCGTTCCCATGAATCCCCCTCAGGATCTGGAATATTCTGTTCGGAAGCGATCCATCCGGGGCCTCCATGTCTCCTCCCACTGACCCACTTGATCCTACCTATAAACAACCTTTCATAGAAGCAATGTTCCGTTATATCTGTTAGTGAGGCATGACCCTTGATCTCCAGTTCCTAGCGATCAGCAATTTGACAGCCAGGAGACCATGTGGGATTAATTTTCTGAATCTGGGTGGGATGTCATCAGGTGAAGGAGGGATTCTGTATCCCACTACTCTCTGAAATAAAGAGAAACGGTCCCTATATTGGGGCAACTCCAGAAGACGTGAAGAAGAGACCCCCGTCCTCCACCGCCCCTCCAACAGCTGTCGGATAATTCCGGAAAGAAGTGGGAGCGCCTGACCTGCCCCATCCTGTGATCACTGTGCTGTGAACCTCCATTAGAGTCGCACACCAAGAGGCCTTGTTTGACCATCTGTGTCCCATTGATCGTGTGAAAGGAACGCCCCAATTCCCTCTCACAAAGTCTCCTCCGCCGCAGAACGTCTCATAGATGGTCTTGAGTTTTAATTTATAAGGAGGGGGCCGAAAATGAATCTAAATAAATATACCGGCAGAGAAAGCTTTAAGGTTGAGCGGGTCGTCCAAATAGGAAGTATTTGGGAATACAGGAGGAGCCCGTATCTCTAAAAGATCTCATCGCCATATCTGGAACCAAGTGTATACACGCTATAACAAAATAGGTCCGCGCTCCGGGAATATGGCATCAATACTTTTAATCTCCACAACGCGTTTCATCCCTTAAAAGGGACTTTATCAAGTGTGGCAACATACTACATACAAGACATTTATAGTAAAAATTACATACCTCCGTTGCATGCGGTTCGCTCCATCCTCCTTCCCTCACAGCGTCCAGCGGCGCCACGCCTCCTCCGCAAGTGTCAGCTGACTAAGTCACGTGGGGCCGTGACGTCACCTCATCGGGCGCTGCTTCATGTGTGAGAACGGGAATGTGGACGGGCTCGCTCGCATTCTTGGATACATTGATCAGATGGATGTTACTGGCCAACATCACTGTATATCTCTTGACATAACTAATGTTATGTTCTTATTACGCTATGCATAAAAAAATGAAATAACATATATACAATAGCTGAATAGACATTAGACTCCTATAATATTATATATTTTCTCCGTTAATAAACTCTTATTGATAGATAAAATGTATGCATACCCTTGATAACCATCTGTGTGTATGTGGACTGTAAGCTATCTACACCGGGGAGACCGCTGTCCTGGGAGAGGGGTGCCTAGAGGCCCCCAGGCGGTTATTGCTGCTTCAGTCGGCACGATATCGGGGTCTAAACTAGTTGTGAACCAAAGATTGCGAAGCGATTCCTTACCCATCAGACGGCTCAGTATTGGGCCGACGGATCCCCTCTTGTGGGGCGCACCATGAATATTGGCTTCTATGTCTTTGGACATTATGGAAGCAGCTGCTCTCGGTCTCCTCTCCCCAGATAAAGGCCATCCGTTGTTTTTGCAGACCCTTTCATTTTTTGGTGTGACCTCTATATAAGATTTTCGGAAGGATCACCATTTTATGAAGGACGCTTCTTCCCAGCCAGAAGGCCAGCCTGTTGTAGTGAAGACATTCCTGTATTTCCTCCATTAATGAGGGGATATGAAGATTCTTTGTGCTTTCTGAAGGGGATGTGATTGTTATGCCAAGTACTGGATTCCTGTAGACTCCCACCCAGAAGGGAATTCTTGGTGTTTTTAGAGATATTGATGGCCAATATTTTGGCGGAGTTAATTTTATAATATGAAATCTTCCCGAAATATGATGATGGCTCAGAAGCCACCCTAAGGGAGGTCTAGGAGGGGGTTAGCATTAGGATTGTCGTCAGCAGGAAGGCCTGGACCCTAAAGGCACGCCTCTGATATTGCCACCCATGCGTATTGCTTCAGCCAGGGGTTCTATGGCTAGTATAGCCAGGATGGGGGGATAGGGGGCCCCCTGCCTGGTCCCATTTGTAATATCGAATGGATTAGATATGACCCTGTGTAGCAGAGCTTGAATTGCTGCTCAGATACAGAAACTGAAAAAATGTAACTAAGCAAAACTAACAGATCGTCCTTATTGCCCAGAGCAGCCAATCACAGCGCAGCGTTCATATCTCAAGCTGCTGAGGTAAGATGAACACTGTGCTGTGATTGGTTGGACCTGTAATTCTACTGTCGTCACCCGGCGGATATGAGACAACATGGCTGCCAACGAAGACCGGAGCGCATTTTGTGTCCCTGACTTTCGCGTCTGCCAGTCTTCTTGGTGTACAATGTCCTTTTTGTATACAGTCTTGTGAAGCTCCACCCACTGCGCACACAATTTGTGGAACTCCAATTACAAGGAAAAAGGTTGCATCTGTAAGCGTGGAAATAGCGGAGCGTCTACAGGCTGCATGTGTGTCCGGTAACCAGGGGGGCCGCACTGACACCTCGGAGGGTGTACAACATCTGGGGGTCTCACATCGGGGGTCGCGTGGAATTACCCTGGATAGCATTCTAGGAGAAGGAATTACTGAGAACCCAAGGCCACAGGGGCGCACTGAGCCGACAATGTTTCCATGTGATCTGTCTTAGAATGACCTCCCCCCTTCTTGCTGTGGCTTTGGTGGGTCGCACAATCTCCTCCATCAATTGCAAAAAGTTACACATTCTAAAACACTAAAAAATGTCCATATTAACCAAAAAAAAGGTTGTGAGACCCTCCGTCCGCTGTGCCAGGGAAAGGAACAAGAAATGTACTGTATCTCGGAGCCTTCTTGCGTGCCGACCATCTTGCTGAAGCGGGGATCCCAGTGAGTTGGCGCTCCCAAATGTCACCGGCTACATTCTTGCTGCCGTAACGTCTTACTTTCCCTGCTATAGTTGTACGAGGCCTCGTTGTATTTTCTCGCCCGTGCCATTGGGGTACACAGTTTGGACCGTGGGTTTAGGGGGCGGGCACTAAGCAGAAAGTGTTAGCTCCTCCTACCAGCTATGCTTCCTGTAGGCACAAAGCTAGCCTGTTTTAGGCTTAGTGTCCATAGGAGGCAGACGCAGTTCTCGCCGCTCTTCCTGACTCTGGGAATCCCGGCCTGGCATTGGACTGTCCCTGTTACCCCACCAAAGATGGCGAGCAGACTGCCATTCTTGGCTGCAGGAAGGCCATGTGACTGAGCACTTACCTGAGAGCTCTGGCCTCTTCAGACAGCTGATTGGTGGGGGTCCCGAGCGGCGGCCCCCCACAAGCCGGATGCTTCTTACCACTAGCCGTGTGCCAGAATTGTTATGGAAACCGCTGCTTATTGTGGCCCCTGATTTCTGGGATTGGGTTATAAATGTGAGCCTTCCAGTCGCTCGTGTAATTCGGGCGCTCTGCTGTTTCTCTTCCAGATTTAGCCCTGGAGAAGGACGCCGTATTCGGTCTTGAATCGCTGCTTGTCCTCAGCAGTCAGGATGGCAGCGCTGGAGCACAGCAAACGCTGAAGGTGTGATGAGTTGGAAGGGGCGATGGACGGGCATCTTGGGCTCGCTGCGCCCGATAGTCACAGACGCACCATTGTCTTCCTAGTTAATATCACATCATTCTGTCTTTAGACGGCGTTGTCCTGCATGGTGAAGCTGGCGAAGTGCCGACCGTACCTGAGCCAGTCTGTGGTGGAGTCACTCCTCACTCAGCTGCACAGCGCCCAGGACTCTGCCCGCATCTATCTCTGCCATTGTCTGGCCTCCGTGGCCATGCAGCTGCCGGTCCTCGGAGACGGGATGCTGGGGGACCTGGTGGAACTCTACAAAGTCATAGGGAGATCGACTACCGACAAGCAGGAGCTGCTGGTACGTGAGCGCCTCCTTCTGGATGTCCCAGTATGCCGGCATTAGATGTACCTTAAGGGTTGACCCACAATATTATCGCTTATCCGCGCCCGACCATTGGGACCCCTCTGATCGGGAGAACGGAGGTCCCGAGCATCCCGGAATGACTGGAGTGATGCGCTCACACAACCGCTCCATTCATTTCAGTGGCGCTGCCGGATGGAGACGAACGCTTGAGGCCGTGCGATGCAGATGATAGGGCGGAATGTTCACAGGACGACCGGAACGTCGTGCATCCTCCGGTCCGCAGCCTCGTGCATCCATCCTGACGTTGCATCTTTGTGGTATTTCTTGGCTTCCTTGGGGGGGGGGGGGGGGGGGTGTTCCAACAGCAAAATCTGCCGCATTTCCACATCAAAACTCCACTAAATCCGCCATGTGCCTCTGTACCCTGAGCGCGGGTGTTCATGTGACGCCACATCACATGACTGGCGGCAGCACTTGGTAGCCGTTGTTGCTGTGCGCTGCGCTCAGTGTTGGGAGGTGAGGGGGCGCCGCGCAACTGATTTTGTGGGGTTTTTGATGCGGAAATGCGGCAGATTTTGCTGTGGAAGTTTCTGCAATCGAACCCCCCCCCTCCCCCCATCCCTCAAGGAAGCCAGGAAATACCACAGAGATGGGAAGTCGGCAGCTCGTCCGTTCCGTGTGAACATATTGGCAGAATGTCGGGCGTCCGGGACTTCGAGGGGGGCTGTTATTCTTGGCGTTGGAGGCGTTATTTCAGGCAGCGTACCCAAACGCAGCGCACATAGAGTTTTCAATAACTTTCTATAGACTTTAGACGTCTGAGTCCGCTGCGCAGCGCTGTGTGCGAATGCTGCCGTAAGCAGGACTTGCAGGGGTTTTCTAATGAAGATCTGCTATTATCAGCAGGCGACTGTTCCCCCGCGGTGACCTCTTCATGGGGGTTAACAGCCAGAAGAGGGGCAACCCCTTTAATGTTCAGCTGTGGCTCATACTAGGGGGTCCGAGCCCCCTGTAATCTGTAAGACTAGCTCTGCTATCCACATAACCTTCCTTGTACGCCGGCACAACTCTCCGTAATCCCTTTATTATAACTAAAGGGTTAGAGCCGGAGGACCATCGCCCTGATTTCCATTTATGACCCCGCTCTGGTGCTTTCTCCCCAGGTTGCCCTCGCTACCGTTATTTTTGTGGCAAGCCATAAGGCGCTGTCGCCAGAAGTAAAGACGGTCATAAAGCAGCAGCTGGAGAATGTGTCTAATGGCTGGACGGTGTATAGGATTGCCAGACAGGCCTCTCGTATGGTAAGACCCCCGGTCCCGGTATGTGACTGACCTGGTAAGACCCCCCCCCCGGTCCCTGTATGTGAGGGTCGCTCAGGTAAGACCCCCGGTCCCGGTATGTGACTGACCTGGTAAGACCCCCCCGGTCCCTGTATGTGAGGGTCACTCAGGTAAGACCCCTGATCCCGGTATGTGACTGACCTGGTAAGACCCCCAGTCCCAGTATGTGAGGGTTGCACGGTAAGACCGCTGGTCCCGGTATGTGACTGACCTGGTAAGACCCCTGGTCCCGGTATGTGACTGACCTGGTAAGACCCCCGGTCCCAGTATGTGAGGGTTGCACGGTAAGACCCCCGTTCCCGGTATGTGACTGACCTGGTAAGACCCCCCTGGTCCCTGTATGTGAGGGTCGCTCAGGTAAGACCCCTGGTCCCGGTATGTGACTGACCTGGTAAGACCCCCCCGGTCCCGGTATGTGAGGGTCGCTGAGGTAAGACCCCTGGTCCCGGTATGTGACTGACCTGGTAAGACCCCCCAGTCCCGATATGTGAGGGTCGCCGAGTGAGACCCCCGGTATGTGAGGGTCGCGGGGTGAGACCGCCGGTCCCGGTATGTGAGGGTCGCCGAGTGAGACCCCCGGTATGTGAGGGTTGCACGGTAAGACCCCCGGTCCCGGTATGTGACTGACCTGGTAAGACCCCCCGATCCCGGTATGTGAGGGTCGCGGGGTGAGACCGCCGGTCCCGGTATGTGAGGGTCGCATCGAACACTTTCTCTGTTGTAGGGGAACCACGACATGGCGCGGGAGCTCTACCAGAGCCTTCTCACGCAGGTGGCGTCGGAGCACTTCTACTTCTGGCTGAACAGTCTGAAGGAGTTCTCGCTGGCGGAGCAGTGCCTCACGCGGCTGCAGGAGGATGACGTGGGTTTGGCCCTTTCAGCCATCGCCGATTCCCTGAAATCCTACCACAAGGGAATCGCCTCGCTCACGGTCAGTACATACTGTAGCCGCTTAGTTACCACAGAAATGTGATGCGGCTGCCAGGCGGCTCGCCGTGCTTCAGAGCATCATTTGTACTGTCTGCCGGAAACTTGGCAGCGCCACCTGCCTGTATTTAAAGGGGTATTCTGGGCTTTTGAACTGATAACTGAGCCCGCTGCTCGGGCCGCTGCCGGTGGACAGGAAGTGCAGCTATTCCACTTCCTGCTTCTCTTATGGTCATGGATTTCAGCAGGCCGGGCGATCATCTGATGGACGGGGGTTCCAAGCGGTAGACTCCAGTTCCTCAGCTACTGATGATGGCTCATCCGTTCCGAAAGCCTGGAGTGCCCCTTTAACACCACATAGACAGGGTGGAAGGGGCGTGGCTCCCCGACGATTTGGGGGGGGCGTGTCTCAGACTGCCACTTGCTTCCTGTAAATAAGCTGTAGTTACAGATCACAGCTCTGCCCTATTGGAGGTGAGCTAAAAGCAACCAAGCATCAAAGTCTGAGGGGAAAGAGATGGCAATCCTCTCCGGTAGGTGCCGACTTCCATGAGACCGGACGGTCGCTTCAAGCTGCTTTTCTGTTTAACCCTTTGAAGCCACGCTTACTGATGCATCTCCACCTGTCCCTGTAGGCGGCCAGCACACCGATGAATCCGCTGAGCTTCCAGTGTGACTTTGTGAAGCTGAGGATTGATCTCCTTCAAGCTTTTTCTCAACTCATCTGTACGTGTAACAGCCTGAAGACCAGCCCTCCTCCAGCCATTGCTGCGACCATCGCCATGACCTCCGGCAATGACCTCCAGCGTTGTGGACGCATCTCCACCCAGGTGACTCCAGCTTGTTGTAGAAGTGATCCGGGGGTCTGGTATCTCCGGATCTCTCCAGCTCTCATCCGGAATCTTCTCCACGATGACTGTCTGTTCCTCCTGGAGAAAATTCTGGTTTGGCTTGCATCCTTGGTCGTGTCGGTCAGGGGTCGACTTTATAGAGTTGCTATCCAATAAGTGACACTACTGCATGAGGGCTTATTTGCATACACTTTCCCAGGGAGCATTGCAGGGCCTGTAGGACTCCCTGCGCCAGCTTTGCATCCTCCACAAGAAGAATCGTTGACTTCGCAGACCCTTGAATGGTGGTATGCTCCGCCTTTTCAAGCCCTGCATTAGACAGAACGTAGTGGATCAGTTTTACCTGGAATGTTCTTTTACACATGGAAAGCTCCAGCACATACAGCAAAGTATCCATAGGCTTACATTGCCTGACGAAAGCCAAAAGGGGGGCAGGGGTTTGTCCGTGTCCTTGGGGAACACAGGTGGACCTTAGATATAATTGCTACCACTAGGAGGCGACACAAAGCAAAGAATTAGGTAGTCCCTCCTGCAGGCACTGAGCTTAGTGTCCGTAGGTGGCAGACCCTCCTGCTTTGCAGGTCTTCTGTCCTTTTGTTATATTTCCTTTCTCTCCTCCAACGGGGCGTCGGGGTCGATCTGACTTCCCCGATGGTCCCCAAGTGCCTCCAAGGAAGCAGAGCGGCGCTAACCATTTGGCACCCGCCAGTCAGGGGGGCATCTGAGATTCTTGCCCCCCACATCCAGCGGTCTCTCACCACTAAGTGGCAGTTGCTGAGGCAGTGACCCTGCTGGTGCCTCGGGGAAGCCGAAGCAAAGAGGATGAAGACGAGGGGAGTAAACGGGATTAGGCGAGTATGGTGCCACCTCCCCTCAGCCCTCCCCCTTTCCATCATCCTCTTGGTGGTTCCCAGTCTCCCCACCCGTCCGTGGACAACTGTTGGCCTCCACTGGTGAGTTCTGCTTCCACCGCTCACCACAGCTACCAATCCTCCTCATCTGGCTGATCGTTGGCCTGAACCAGGTAACCTCTGTCCTGGGGGGAGGGGGTGACTGCGGGCGGCCCTGTAATTAGCTGGGCCTTACACTCATTACTGCTTTTTCAGCGCTGCTCTAAACCCTGTCCAACGCTCCCATTCGTTCCGGGGCGGCTCACACAAGGCTGATAACGGTGTGTCCAACGCTGCGGTTTGACAGCGTTGCATGTTGTATTCTTGGCCGTTTTCAGCTGTGAGTCTCCCATTGAAATGAACGGGCTGCGGTCTCAGCACTGCTGAAAACACGGCGCAACTTCGTACTGCGCTTTTATAGCGTTAAACGCAGGTTGCTCCGCCAGCAAGTCTGAAGAAAAGTTTCCGGCTTCCTTGGCTGCATTATCAGCTGTGCTGAAAACACTGCCACATCCCAGCCTTCCCTGGGAGAAGTAATGGATCACAGCGAGGCTTCATATCCTCCCGGACTACGGAATTATACATACATAGTAACATAATATGTGAGGCTGAAGGGAGACCATGTCCATCCAGTTCAGCCTGTTTACCCCTTGTTGATCCAGAGGAAGGCAAAAACTCCAAGAGGCAGAAGCCAATTAGACCATTTGGGGGAAAATTCCTTCCCGACTCCATAATGGCAATCAGACTGTTCCCTGGACCAACCTTTAATAGTTCCTCCCTGTCTGTAAGACCCGGATCACCAACCCGCTGGTTACCTAATGTCTATATCCTGTAATATCACAGACAGACATCCAGTCCCCTCTTAAACCCCTCTATGGATCCTGCCATCACCACGTCCTCAGGCAGAGAGTTCCACAGTCTCACTGCTCTTACAGTAAAGAACCCCCTTCTGTGTTGGTGATGAAACCTGCTTTCCTCTAGACGTAGTGGATGCCCTCTTGTTACCGTCGCAGTCCTGGGTATAAACTGATCATGGCAGAGATCCTTGTATCGTCCCCTCATGTAAGTACATGTATAAGTATACAGAGTTATTTGGTCGCCCCTTAGCCGTCTGTTTTCCGGGGTGAATAATCCCAGTTTTGGTGCCTCTCCAGGTATTCCAGTCCCGTCATTCCATGTATTAGTTTAGTTGTCCTTCTTTGAACCTCCTCTTATGGTCTTCTTAATGCCGTAAAGCGCAGCATGAAGAGGGCTGACGGGGAAGCGGCTTCCTCTGTAACCTATCGGACCTCTGCAATCTGATCATGGGGACCTGATGTAACCCAAAGGCTTGAAAATGACCTCCGGCTCTGTCAGCTCAGGCCTAGGAGTTTCAGCTTTTGGCTGGTCTTCATAGGCTTTATAATACATTGCTATACTTCAGTATTGCAGTGTAATATAAGAACCATCAAAAATAAAGAAATTTTATGTAAAAAAAAATGTAAGCCTGACAAACCTAAAAAGTAAACCTCAACTTTCACCCCTTAGAGGTGATCTCACACGAACGCATTCTAATTACGCAATTGCTGTCTGCATAGCATTGAGAAGCATTAACTTTCGATTTTTTTTCCTTCACTCTCGTGGATACAAATTGTGTATTCCGTGAGTGGAAGAAAAGAACAATTGGCGCATGATCTCTTTTGCTGCAGATGTCAATAGAGGCGTCTGACCTGCAGTATATGCGAATAACAAGCGACAGCGTGGGAAATACATACAATTATCAAAAACTGTACCGCACAAGAGCGCCGGCGAGCCGCAGCAGTCATATGCAATACAGCTATATGACCAACCGGAAGCCACTGTGTAAGAAAACACAAAAGAAAGGTGAACCCCGGTAATTGCAGATTTTGTGGAATAAAAAGTGATCAAAATGTTATATATTCTCAAAAATAGGACAAATGAAGACTAGAGCTCATCCCGCAAAAAATGTGCTGAAGGGTTAAATGATATCTGCGCCCCCCAGTGCTGGTGACCCCACATACCTCCACCCGGACGGGAGCCGTGGGGTTGTTCTGTCCTTTCTTCCACAACTTCAGCTAAGTTATCACCAGGGAGTAATGGCAGCCAGTCCTTAACGACAGCCCACTGTGGCAGGCCGGGGGTCTCTGTTCCCTGGTGGCCCTGGGGGTCATCCACCTCATGTGTCCCTGGTACGGGGGAGTGATGGGAGTTGTAGAAGACATTGTACCCTCGTGACTGCCCAGTGTTACACCCGTCACCTGGTCTAGACAGGGCCCTTTCCTTACTACGTTGGTTTACTACGGTCAAAGCAAAAAAGAGAACCGGGAGAGCGCCTCCACCGAAAAATGAAAGCTATAAGACGTGAAATACAAAAGAAAGGACTCGCCTGGAAGGGTTAGCCGTCACTCCCTGGGTCCAAGTAGGAAGAACATATATGAAGGGTGGAGAAGACACTCCGTCCAAAGGACATCCAATGTGCGAGCAAATGTGCGAAAAATCCTGAGGTGGCAAATCTTGGACTAAATAAAGGGAAAAATAAGAAGAAAAGGGTTTCCTGCGCTCAGAGGTCAAATCCTAAAATCTTGCACACAAATGGTGAAAAGACCCTTACTGGGGGGTGTCTGGAAATTCCCCCTCCACGGTCCCCGGAAATCACGTGTAATCAGAGGCTGATGTTAAAGATGTCCATTCCACACAGACTGAAGGAGTCCAATGAATTAATTTAAAGGACAAGTACATACAAGTTTAAAATAAAAAGGGGAAATACACTGCAACGCGTCTCACAGCAACAGGATGCTCCGTCCTCAAGCACGTCAGAAGGGAATGAAAAAGTGTTTTACGAGAATAGGATGTGGGCGTGGCTTATGGCGATTTCCAATAATAGTCTGTGATCAACGATCTTGGTGTCCAGCCCACAAAACACCCATTGGATACTACTGTAGGCATTGGCCTGTGTTGGCTGTTCACTAAGCTCACAAAAGCTGCGTTCTCTGCTCCAGCCAGCATCCCTTGGGGGTTATCTCTGAGGCACTTCTGGTGTCCTGCCAGTCATTATTGGCCTAGTAAGGACCTACACAGCGTACCAACGTAGCAACATTAAAACTTATTAAGGAGGAGGAGTATTTCCTTGACAGAGTAGAAGAAAGTCTTCAAAATGTTGAAGGAAAAGAAATGTCCAGTGTACCTGCAGAAGCAGAGGAACAGAAGCCTGTGACCTGAAGAAACGGGAGGATCAGGAGTCAGCCAGCATCAATACTGATCAGGAACTGGTACCAGGTTCTCACGCAGGGGGGCCTAGTACTGGTTCCTGAGCAGAAGGACAAAGAGGTACAACAAGAAGTGACCCTATCCACAAAGAGCTGTGTAGTAAGCACACAGAGTCCTCTTGAATGGAGAAAAAGAAGTGCTGTTGTGAATAAGAGGAGAGTGCTGGTTGTGGAGGATTCCCTACTGAGAGGAACAGAGGCCGCTGTCTGCAGACCTGAAACCTCACAGGAGGTGTGCTGTATTCCAGGTGCACAAATCACAGATGTGTCTGATAGGTTGTCAAGACTCTTCAGACCTACAGAACACCATCCATTCCTACTAATACATGTAGGACAAATGACACTGCAAAAAAGGACCTGGCAACTACCTGCAGAGACTCTAAAGACCTCAGAAAGAAGGTGAAGGAACTAGGAGCTCAGGTGGTCTTCTCATCCATCCTCCCAGTGGATGACCATGGAATAAGGAGATGGAACAGGATTCTAGAGGTGAACAACTGGCTACGTCGATGGTGCCGTCAGCAAAGATTTGGATTCCTAGACCATGGAGTGAATTACCTATATGATGGACTGCTTGCTAGAGACGGGTTGCACCTTACAGGGAGGTAAGCATATATTTGGTGGGCGCCTTGCTTCACCCATTAGGAGAGCATTAAACTAGAACAATATGGAAAGGGAAGTGAAAGGCAAAAATATACAGCTAATTAATACATCTGAGACCCTCGTTATTAGAAGTGGAAAGAAAGAACAAAGAAAAACAATTCAGAATGCAAGTAGAGGAGCAAGAGACACTGATCACAAACTAACATGTTTCTACACAAATGCACAGAGCATGGGAAACCAGCAAGGAGAATTGGAGCTCCGAACACAGGAAGAGAAATATGATGTCATAGGCATCACAGAAACTTGGTGGGATGATACACATGATTGGATACAAGACTTGAAGGATACAATGTATTTATAAGGAACAGACCTAATAAAAGGGGGGGAGGTGTTGTATTGTATGTTAGGAGAACATTCATCTCCACAGAGATTCAAGCTTCAGAGCTGGTTGTTCTGTAGAAACTGTTTGGGTAAGAATACAAGGAGAGAACAATAGAAAGGACACCATTGTAGGCATTTACTATAGGCCGCCTGGACAAGCAGAAGATATGGAGGAACTCTAGCTACATCACATGGCCAAGCTCTCAAAGAAGCCCAACATAGTGATCATGGGAGATTTTACCATCCAGACATTTGTTGGGAATCTCTCAGGTAAAAGTAATGGATCCAACAGATTCTTATCCGCTCTTGTGACAACTTTATCTTCCAGAAGGTAGAAGAGAAAACAAGGGGATCTGCTATCTTGGACCTAATTCTTACCAACATGGAGGGAATGGTTGAGGAAGTAAGGGTGGCTGGAACCTTAGGAGGCAGTGATCCATGATATCCTTGGATGTTGGATAACAAAGGGAGGAAGACCTGAGAAGACTCAGACCTCAAGGTTGGATTTCGGAAAGGCAGATTTCAATGGACTCAGAAAGAGGAAGAATCCAATGGCTGGATGTTCTTAAGGACCGAAATGTCCAAGAAGGTTGGGAAATATTGTGAAATGAGATTCTCAAAGCACAATCGTTACCAATCCCTAAAAGAAGGAGAATGGGAAGCATTTAAAGAGACCCGGATGGATGAACACAGAACTTGTACACATGTTAAAAAGGAAGAAAACTATGTTTATCAAATGGAAAGAGGGGGAATATCTAAAGAAGAATATAATGGGGTCTGCAGAAACTGTAGGGCAAGTGTCAGAAAAGATAAAGCTGATAATGAATTGAGGCTTGTAAGGATTTTGGGGGTCAAAAGCAAAAGAAAAGTCACAGATGCTATTGGATGCTTACAAGATGAGAATGGTAAATTGGTTCAGAATGATGTTGAAAAGGCCAAACATTTAAATTCCTATTTTGTATCTGTTTTCTGTCAGAAAGTAGATGGAACATCAGCTGATCTTCCCTGTGCTATTGGGGGAATACAAGAATGCAGGCTATCTGTAAGCAGAGAGATGGTGAGGGAACACTTAGCTAACTTACATGAATCCAAGTCTCAAGGTCCAGATGAATTACATCCTAGGATACTAAAGGAAGCAGCAGAGGTAATTGCTGAACCACTCGCCAGAATCTGGGAAAATTCCTGGAGAACAGGAGAGGTCCCAGACGATTGGAAAAGGGCAAATGTTTTCCCTATCTTCAAAAAAGGGAAGAAGGTGGATCCAGGAAACTACAGGCCTGTGAGCCTGACTTCTATACCGGGAAAGATCTTTGAACAAATTATTAAACAGCATGTATGCAAGTACTTGGATGAGAATGGAGTAATTAACCAGAGCCAGCATGGGTTTGTAACAAACAAGTCATGCCAGACAAATCTAATTTCCTTCTATGATAGAATCACTGACCGGGTTGATCAGGGAAATGCAGTGGATATAGTATATCTTGGCTTTAGTAAAGCATTTGACAAGGTATCTCATACCAGACTTATTGTAAAAATGACCAAATCTGGGATTGACAAGGCAACTGTTAGGCGGATTCACAACTGGCTGAGTGATCTACTCAAAGAGTGGTCATAAATGGCTGCACATCCAAGTGGAAGAATGTACCAAGTGGGGAACCACAAGGCTCTGTCCTGGGCCCAGTGTTGGTCAACATTGTTATAAATGATCTGGAGGAGGGAATTGATGGGAAACTGATCAAATTTGCTGATGACACAAAGCTAGGAGGGATAGCTAACACTAGGGAAGAGAGGGAGAGGATTCAAAAAGGTCTAGAAAAGCTTGAACAGTGGTCAGCGACTAACAGAATGGTATTTAACAAGGAGAAATACAAAGTCCTACATCTGGGCAAGAAAAATGAAGGAAGCACATATAGAATGGGAGGAATTGGACTAAGCAGCAGCACATGTGAAAAAGACTTGGGCATACTAATAGATCATAGACTGAACATGAGTCAACAGTGTGATGCAGCAGCCAAAAAGGCAAACATGATTCTGCGATGTATTAAGAGAAGCATAGAGTCTAGATCACGTGAGGTCATTATCCCCCTCTACTGTTCCTTAGTCAGACCTCATCTGGAATACTGGGACCAGTTCTGGGTGTAAGAGAAGCATAGAGTCTAGATCATGTGAGGTCATTATCCCCTCTACTCTTCCTTAGTCAGACCTCATCTGGAATACTGGGTCCAGTTCTGGGCACCCCACTTTATAAAAGAAATAGACAAACTGGAGTAAGGTCAGAGAAGAGTTACCAAGATGGTGAGCGGTCTGCAAATCATGTCCTATGAGGAACGGTTAAAGGATCTGGGAATGTTTAGCAGAAGAGAAGGCTGAGGGGAGACTTAATAGCTGCCTACAAATATCTGAAGGGCTGTCACAGTGCAGAGGGATCAGCCCTATTCTCATCTGCACAGGGAAAGACTAGAAGCAATGGGATGAAACTAAAAGGGAGGAGACACAGATTAGATATTAGACAGTGAGGGGGATCAATGAGTGGAACAGGTTACAGGGGGTGGTGAGTTCTCCTTCAATGGAAGTCTTCAGAGGCCGACAGACATCTGTCTGGGATGATTTAGTGATTGTGCACTGAGCAGGGGGTTGGACCCGATGACCCTTTGCCATTCTATGACATTGCGTTACCATCCTTCTGACCTGCAGACTCTCATACGAGGGCACGCACTCTTCATAAGCTCGATTTTGGTTTGTGTTCTGAGAATCTATTTGGCTCAAACTTCCGCTTTCAGGCAGTCAGACTTTTAGTGAGTCCAGATGGTCCTAGAAAAGGCCTTGCGATCTTCATTTAACGCTGGATCAGGTCAGCCATGGTAGAGGCATACCGTGCAAAGGGCAGAGATCCTCCCTACCGCATGACTGCACATTCGACTTGGGCTCTGGGTGCCTCTTGGGCAACGTGTAGTGGCGTTTTCTGACCTTCAGATCTGCAAAGCAGCCACGTGGACTCCTTTACCCACCTTTAAAAAATGTTACAAGGTTCACTCTTTTGCATTCTCTGATGCCTCGTTTGGTCAGAGCATTTTGCAGATGGCCATATAACTGCTGTCTTCCATATATTCCACCCCCGAGGACTGCTCTAGTGTGAGGGCACGTGTATATATTGCTATATGTTTTCTTTTTATATCTTTATACCTGCGTGCAAATGTTATGCAATGCTTTGTGACAAAAAAAAACTAAATATTCAAATACGTAATATGCATTCTTAAAAAATCATATCCGATATGAAAAAGAGCTTTTGCAAGGCGAAGAAGACTGTCTTGGAAAATGACAGAGGAGCAAGATACAAGGGCGATTAGCTTGGCAGTCTAAGGAACTTGCAACATCTTGTCTGAAGGAAAAAGAGAAGTGTCTGCTGCGACTAAGGACCATGATTGATGCAGCCGCCTGTCTGATTAATATTGTATGGACATATATGATGATGCTATATATCTGCACCAATGGGATGCCATATGCTTTGTGTTGCAGCAGGAGGGTATAAAGCCCTGTGTAAGGCAGTAAAGGCACTCGCCATTACTCCCGTACAGGGAAGCATACCAGACCTGTGTGTGGTGGTTTTCCTTACCGTCGACCACGGGATTTTAGGGTGGGCTTTGATTGATGCTGTACTGATGTATTACCCTGACAATAGAATGGCCCACAATCTGAGCTGTATCCAGCAATGACACGGACGAGAAAATGTGATTTTTGTACTTGTTGTAAAACCTTTCTCGTATCGTTTATTGGGGGACACGGCACCCACCCAGTTTCTATTTTGAGACTTGCCTGATATCTTTCCCCAAGTTAGGCAGGTTCTCCACCGTTACGGTTTATTTCTTAATGTTTTATATGTTACACTACCTGCTGCCCCCTTTTCCTATCCTACTGATGGATTACCTTGGTGCTTGCAGGAGGGGTATAACTGGTAGGAGGAGCTAACACTTTCTGCTTAGTGCCCGCCTCCTAGTGGCAGCAGCTATACTGCTGTCCAAGCTGTGTCTCCCAGTGACATGGCCGAGAGAGAGACTATACGGCAAGTCCAAAAATCTTTTTTTTAATTTTTTTCCCCTTGTGTGCAATGGGGCAGTCAGCAGCTTAACTATCCCATTCAGAGGCGTGCCCCTCCCCCTCCCTCCACTGCTGCACAGTGTTCGTTATCTTTTTTAAACATGGGTGCCTATGGGCGATGTATGCCTATAGATACGGTATCCATTAATGGATGATAAAACCATGTCTCTGCAGCGCCACCTATTGCAGGGCAGCTTACCTGCAAGTCAGTGTCAGACTTTTTAACCAGCTTTGTAACAATAAGCCAAAGCCAGAAGGAAAAGATAACCATCTACAGACAGACTGTTTTGGTTTTTTTGCCCCTCTTCACTGTAGAGTAGGGTGAGAGGCCTATGTGGGTCAGGAAGGGTATGAGCCCTTCCATGTCAAGTGGTGTAATGCCCCCCACCTTCATATCTCAGAGGTAGATTATATATATATATATATATATATATATATGTATGTATATATATATACAATAGTGACTCCCGCTAGTAATATATCTCCTGTTTCCCTGAAAATAAGACCTAGCATGATTTTCAAGAATTTTTGAGGATGCAAAATGATTTTTCAGGCTTTTTGAGGATGCTTGAAATATAAGCCCTACTTCAAAATTAAGCCCTGCTAGCAGTTAATTAAAAAAGTCAATTTAAATAGTGTCCAGACAGCTATACATGTAAAAAAGTTAAACCTTTTTGAACAAAAATTAATATAAGACACTGTCTTATTTTCGGAGAAAATAGTGACTTCCGCTAGTATAATGATGTATATACTTATCTATCTATCTTGTACATATATATTACTAGCGGCAGTCACTATTCTATATATATATATATATTAGTGGGAGTCACTATTCGATAGATAGATTGAATGAATAGTGACTCCCACTAATATAACTATATATATATACACCGTATATTCTCGAGTAAAAGCCGAGTCAATATGTTTTACCACAGAAAACTGGTAAAACTTATTGACTCGAGTATAAGCCGAGCTATACTGCAGTATATACTAGGTAAAGAAAAAATGCAATACTCACCTCCCAGTCGGCGTCTGTGTCCACAGCACGATGATCTCCCCGGGAGTGCGGTAAGCTGCTTCAGACTTCTCACCGCTGTCATCTCCCTGCTCAGCTTTGAAATCCCCCGCCATCAGTGCTGTGTAGGTAAGTGCTGTGATTGGATTGAGCGCCAGCCAATTACAGCCAACGCTCGATAAACCAATCACAGCCATTCAGTGATGTCATCCACTGAATGGCTGTGAATAATCGAGCGCCAGCTGTGATTGGCTGCGCCCGATCCAATCACAACACTTACCTACACAGCTCTGACGGCGGGGGATTTCAAAGCTGAGCAGGGAGCTGACAGCGGGGAGAATTCTCAAACAGCTTGCCGCACCACTGGGGAGACCATCGCGCCGGAGACAGACGCCAGCTGGGAGATGAGTATTGCGGGTTTTTTTTTGTTTTTTTTTAACCTGACTCCAGTATAAGCCGAGGGGGGCTTTTTCAGCATAACAAAATGTGCTGAAACACTCAGCTTACACTCGAGTATATACGGTATATAAAACTCGGCTTACACTCGAGTATATACGGTATATAAAACTCGGCTTACACTCGAGTATATACGGTATATAAAACTCGGCTTACACTCGAGTATATGCGGTATATAAAACTGGCCTTACACTCGAGTATATACGGTATTTATGTAGCCTATTCTGCACCTTCTTTCAGCCTCACTCTTGGAGCCGTACCTTCCGTTCTCCGTTGGCCATATCAGGGCTTGTTTTTTGCAGGACAAATTGTATATTTTAATGTCCTCATTTTTGGGTACATATACTGTATTGTATAACTCTTATTAATTTGGGGGGGATTGAGGGAAAAAAGAAATTTTGCCATTTTGGTTTTTGGATTTCGTTTTGTAGTGTACAAAAGCAGTAGTGGTAAAACCAGCATGGACCGACGCAAGTGTGAAGACGCGCTGCTTGGCAGGATCTTACCCCTCAGTGGTGTTGGGGATGCCAGTAAGCTTTGTGTGTTGCCAGAAATGATCACCACCCCTTCGAGGGGCTCTCCCTGACCCATTCCTCCTCCTGCTGTATGCCGCGTCGTCTTGGACTGCAGCGCTTCATGTATCTGGAGGTGACCTCTCCTCTCTTTTACAGATGAAGCAATGTATGGAGGAGTTCAGGAACCTGGCCGTGCGCTACGGAGATCTCTATCAATCTTCTTTTGATGCCGATTCTGCAACACTCCGAAACCTCGAACTGTATCCAAACCGAGAATGGAAGGAGTATTCTTCTGTAGTAACAGTCAGAATGTCACTCCTATCTACCAGCTCCTCCTTGCTGTTCACCTCCGGCCTTAACGATGTCTTGCATGACCTGATAATCATTTAACCCCTTAAGTGGCAGGATTTTTAAATGAGTCAACAATGCAATTTAATCTCGCAAGTATTTATTAAGGAATGCTGCAATCATTTGTAATGACAGTTTGTATTATGGCAGGGAAATCTCAGGGGCTCGCTGCGCTGAGTATACAGTAAAAACCCCGGAAGATTTCACATGACAGCTCGGTGCTCTGCACATTTCAGCACTAGAGCTGTCAACAGAAATCTTCTGGGGTTGAACTGCATGGTCAGTGCAGCGAGCCCTGGAGATTTTCCGGGCGTGCCATTAAAGGGGTTTTTCTGTATCTGAGTCTAGGAAAGTTTTCCTTGGCTCTTGTGATCCTGTGTGATCTATGATTCTATGACCCCTGGAGAGGCTTCTGATATTGTTTATGTGCTGGATATGGGGGACGGATTTGTTTACTCATCTATGCAAATTGGCTGTGCAGGCAGAGCTCTGTGTGTAGCTCCTCCCCCAGGTTGTGGTCAGAGAACCTGCTTGCAAACAGTCCAAAGTTCCTACCTAAGGAACCAGTAAAGACATATGGTTTGTGAAAGCACAACTATTCTCTTACTCTTGGTGCACTACAGCAAGCATCTCAATCAGTCCAATACACCCTTTTCAGCATCATCCCAAACGACTGTCAAGTTCGGCTCTCGGTGGTCCTGCTTGTGCCGTGTCAGCTGAGATGGCTCTTGTAAGAGGTAAGGTGCAGTTGCTGTGGAGGGAGAGAAGAGCGAGCATGCTTAGTTGTAGCAGCCGGATGACAGGACAGAGCAGTAGCCTGAGTCCGCCAATGGCGGTGCTTTAACAAGGAGTGATCCCATCGCTGCAGACGTCGAGTGCAGAAAGGATCAACCCTAAAACGGGGACGTAAGTAGTGACTTTCCGTAAACATGGGCAGGACTACAGTGTTCTGGCCCATAATAACATAGTATGCTATGCCGAAAAAAGACAATGCCCATCCAGTTCAGCCTGTCTCCACCCCCCTTGTTGGTCAAGAGGAAGGCAAAAAAACCCCCAATGAGGCAGAAGCCAATTAGCCCATTTGGTGGGCGAAAATTTCCTTCCTGACTCCATAATGGTAGTCAGACTAATCCCTGGACCAACCTCTGATAGTTCCTACCTGTCTGTAAGACCCGGATTAACAATCCCACTGGTCACCTAATGTCTATATCCTGTAATATCATAGAGAGACATCCAGTCCCTCTTACACTCCTCTATGGATTTTGCCATCACCACGTCCTCAGGCAGAGAGTTCCACAGTCTCACTGCTCTTACAGTAAAGAACCCCCTTCTGTGTTGGTGATGAAACCTGCTTTCCTCTAAGCGTAGCGGATGCCCTCTTGTTACCGTCGCAGTCCTGGGTATAAACAGATCCTGGCAGAGATCCTTGTATCGTCCCCTCATGTACTTATACATGGTTATTTGGTCGCCCCTTAGCCGTCTTTTTTCCGGGGTGCATAATCCCAGTTTTGGTGCCTCTCTGGGTATTCCAGTCCTCCCATTCTGTTTTTTAGTTTAGTTGCCCTTCTTTGAACCCCCTCCAGCACTGTAACATCTTTCCTGAGCCCCGGTGACCAGAACTGTGCGCAGTATTCCATGTGAGGCCTGACAAGTGCCTTATATAATGGGAGGATATGTGATATGTTCACGGGATGTTACTGCCCTGCATCTCGCAGTGACCTCAGCAGTCACATGACTACAAACTGCCGCATTTTGGGAGCAGGAAGTATATGACACCGTTAATAGAGCAGGGATGCATCAGGACTAGAGATGAGCGAGCGCCCAAATGCTCGGGTCCGCCTTATTCGAGTCGAGCTTTTCGGAAAATTCAAGCGCTCTACTCGAGTAACGGACCCCATTGACTACAATGGGAGACTCGAGCATTTTTGTATGTGGGATGCCGGGTCCCGAGCTTTTTTTTTTTTTTTCTTGGTTCTCGTTCTCTCTCTCCCTCCCCCTCTCCCTCCCTCCCCTCTCCCTCCCCCTCTCCCTCCCTCCCCTCTCCCTCCCCTCCTCCTCTCCCAAAAAATTTGCCATTGGCGCGCTGCAGCCGGGAGGGGCCAAAACAGGAACGTCACAGCGGGTAGGAGCCAAAAACTGGAGCAGGGTCGAACACGGCGTGATGCTCGTTCGAGTAACGAGCACCATTGAGTACGCTAATACTCGGAACGAGCATCAAGCTCGACAGAGTACGTTTGCTCAACTCTAATCCGGACCCTTATCAGTGGGGGTCCGCTACTCGGGTCACCCACTGATCAGCTGATGCTCAGGCCCATTGTGTGTGCAGCTTTGAGGTTAGAGCCAGAAGTTTTAATAGGGAGGCATTACTCCCCTAAATTTCTATGGTAGTGATGCCTTTTATTACACATCCAGCTCCGATCCCAAAGTGGGTGGTCCTGCTCTACTGGACTGACAGCGGGCCCAAAGGTTAGCCGATCAGTGGGGACCCCTGAGCAGTAGAACCCTGCCTATCAAGTATTGATGACCTACCCTGAGGACAGGTCATCTGTAGTAGAGTCCGGGACATCCCCTTTAAGAGTGTTCGTCTGATCATCGAGCCGTGTAAACATGGCCTTGAACAGCCAACCGCTGGTATTTTGTCAGCTGACTGTGTCTTATACCAACAGAGAGACTCTCGCTTGTCAGCTTTACTTCTCCCCACGGAGACATGTAGCCGACCAGTGACAGCTCTGTGACGACAAACAATCATATTTACATTAATGGTCGCCTCCATATTGGCGATCCTCTGCTGTATGTAAATCAGAGGCGATTGATGTGCTTTATCGATTGGCGCTCTTTACAACGGGTGGATTGTACCACCTGTTGCATCCCTATTCTCATCTGTACAAGGAAAGACTAGAAGCAATGGGATGAAACCGAAAGGGAGGAGACACAGATTAGATATTAGATAGTGAGGGGGATCAATGAGTGGAACAGGTTGTCACAGGAGGTGGGGAGTTCTCCTTCAATGGGAGTCTTCAGAGGCCGGACAGACATCTGGGATGATTTAGTGACCCTGCACTGAGTAGGGGGTTGCACCCGATGATCCCAGAGGACCCTTCCATCTCCGTCAGTCTAGTGTCTAGCACTTGTCAGCAATAACATATTCCCTCCTCTATCTATACGCACCATCTATAGAGTCCAATTATTTGCCGTAACGCTAAGCCTTCCCCAGACAGC
Organism: Eleutherodactylus coqui; assembly: GCA_035609135.1. Classification (NCBI taxonomy): domain Eukaryota; kingdom Metazoa; phylum Chordata; class Amphibia; order Anura; family Eleutherodactylidae; genus Eleutherodactylus; species Eleutherodactylus coqui. The sequence continues at coordinate 822,182 of CM069407.1, read as the reverse complement.
AGCAGAGCTGCCTCCTGATCTCACACACTATCGAAGCTCTGATCCTGGATCCGGACTCGTTCAGGTGAGAAGACCCTCTTACGTTGGGTATGAAGGGCTTTGGGTCGGCCTCTTCTATGTCGATAGACCCCCTGATCCATCTGTACATTGCAGTAAATGCTTCCTGCTCTTTGAAGGTTCTCTCTCCTCTGGTGGATAGAGGGGGTCCTCGTTTGGGTCCTGCTCCCCCTTTGATTCCTCAGAATTCGAGTGTCTTGTGCTTTGATCTTCTTTTTCCTTTCGTCTGCTTCTAGTTTTCAGGAAAGCGGATTCAGCGGCTCTTTACAAGCGGACAGTGAGTATGAGCGCAGGACGATGTCCGTCTTCAACCAGGTCCTGGAAGAGGTGGAGCTCTTGGGCAGGAAGCATCCGCCGGTCTCTCACCTGGTAAGACGTTAGAGGTCCTTGTGAATGACTTCACACATTGCGGGTTTGGTGCCGTAATGTAGCGTACGATGTAACAGCCCGTCGCTCACAGCCGAGGAGTCGTACCGCCCGTCTTCAAATCTGTTTGTTGCAGAAATTACGCAGATTCTCACTGCAGGGGTCCCCAACTCCAGTCCTCAGGGACCCCCAACAGGTCATGTTTTCAGGATATCCTATGGTAAGAACACCTGTGGCAATGTCTGAGGCACGGATGATAATTACATCACCTGTGCAACACTGAGGAAATCCTGAAAACACGACCTGTTGGCGGTCCCTGAGGACTGGAGGTGGGGAACACTGCCGTACGGAATTCATTGCAGTGCAGCGCTAGAACTCCAGGGCGAAGACCGGGTCAGAAACCGCATCAAAATCCACAATGATTTTGGCCTGGACTTCCTCTGCAATCGATATCAATATCTGCGCGCGCTCTGCTATACCAGCTGATCTCCCCTGCAGACCCCTCCCAGCCGCTGGTAGAGGACACGCCCCACCCGCACCGGTGTGGAAAATAACTACAAATTAATCTTTTTTTCTCAACGTTCTAATGTATTGTGTTCAGTGATTTTTCGCTGCTGTATGTTTTTTGTTTTTTTGGTCAATCACCATCCAAGTCTTCCTTGTGGCCAACGCAGCCTCCCCACCCTACAGACACTGCTGATAGACGAGCGGGTGACGTGCCTCCAACGCTCTGCGCCAGGAAGGAAAGTAGCACAGAGTGTTGGACATGCTGGTGGATGGGGTGCTGTCACACACCCCTGCCTGGGCAGCCGTTGTAGGATGGAGTCTGCACTGTCCGCAAGGAAGACTTGGATGGTGAGGGAACAGCATTTGAGAAAGAATAAACGTTGTAGGAGACCTCGGGGTGAGTTCTGCCCCCTGCTAGTGTGATGGTCAGGGGGAACATCGTCTGCATTAGTAGTGGTATGAGGGACAATGACCGCTCAGCGATATGTTCAGGACATCCTGCAGCCACATGTGTTCCTCTCATGGCGGCTTCTAGCAGGATAATGCTCGGCCGCACACACAAGGGGGTCACAGGAGCCCCCACAACATTGTCACACCTCCGTGGCCGCCCGGCTGCCAGATTTATCACCAATAGGACATGTGTGGGACCATCTGGGACGCCAACTTCCACAGCCGACGAGTTTACATGATCTGGAGGTTCAGTTACAGCAAATGTGGAGCGATTTGTGGCAGGATACCATGCAGAACCTGTATACCTCTATGCCGTATCACATCTTGTATCCAAGCTAGAGGTGCTTCAACGGGGTACCAGAGCCTACTCCAGAGGTGAAGCAGGGGACCAGAGCCTACTACTGGGGTCAGTTTTCCACAATAAATGATCTCTTTTCTCTGAGAGTGTAATCACTTATAACAGCTTTACAATCAGACAGAGAAAACTTCAACCTGACAACCTATAGGGGGGAAAGTTACTGACAATGACTGTATAATATATGTAGACGTGTGTAATTCATCTGTGCCTGGAGACTTGGGTTCATGTAAGTTAGCTAAGTATTCCCTCACCATCTCTCTGCTTATAGATAGCCTGCATTCTTTTATTCCCCTAATAGCACAGGGAAGATCAGCTGATGTTACATCTACTTTCTGAGAGAAAACAGATACAAAATAGGAATTTAACAGTTCGACCTTCTCACCATCATTCTTAACTAATTCACCATTTTCATCCTGTAAGCATCAAAAAGCATCTTTGACTTTTCTTTTGCTTTTGACCCCCAAATCCTTTTTTATTGCTTTTGGCCTCTCTTACAAGCCTCAGTTCATTATCAGCTTTATCTTTTCTGACACTTGCCCTACAGTTTCTGCAGACCCCATTATATTCTACTTTAGAACAGTGAGACGTGGATCGTGCTCCAGAGGATGAGGAGAGATAAGAGGGTAGAGAAACTATAAAAGAACTCACCCGACGACACGGAGCCAATATAAAAAGGCTCCGGTACGTCACAATCCAAGATGGCGTCTAACTCCAATGGATATCTGGACTTTTTCACCAGGCTCCAAATATAACAATAAGCACTGGTCAATTAAAGGAGATGTCCCGCGCCGAAACGGGTTTTTTTTTTTTTTTTTAAACCCCCCCCCCCCGTTCGGCGCGAGACAACCCCGATGCAGGGGTTAAAAAAACCACCCGCACAGCGCTTACCTGAATCCCGGCGGTCCGGCGTCTTCATACTCACCTGCTGAAGATGGCCGCCGGGATCCTCTGTCTTCATGGACCGCAGGGCTTCTGTGCGGTCCATTGCCGATTCCAGCCTCCTGATTGGCTGGAATCGGCACGTGACGGGGCGGAGCTACACGGAGCTACACGGAGCCCCATAGAGAAGAGGAGAAGACCCGGACTGCGCAAGCGCGGCTAATTTGGCCATCGGAGGGCGAAAATTAGTCGGCACCATGGAGACGAGGACGCCAGCAACGGAGCAGGTAAGTATAAAACTTTTTATAACTTCTGTATGGCTCATAATTAATGCACAATGTACATTACAAAGTGCATTAATATGGCCATACAGAAGTGTATAGACCCACTTGCTGCCTCGGGACAACCCCTTTAAGGCTCAGGAGAGCGTCGTGGTAAACTCCAGGGGTGAAAGTTGCGACCACGGAATAAGGATAAATAGCAAAGTAAAACAAAAGTTCCCAGCGCTCCAGTGCAGACGGAGTGAGACACACAATAATACAAAGAAAAAAAATCCATTTACTTCCCAGGGTGCCTTGTGGTCGGCACCTCTGAATCCCAGAAAGCAGGCAATATCCTAGGTATAACAAGGAAATGACATTCAATGTAGTGCCACGCGTTTCGGCCTGATCTCAGCCTTGAGGTCTGAGTCTTCTCAGGTCTTCCTCCCCTTGTTCTCCACCATCCAAGGATATCATGATCACTGCCTCCTAAGGTCCCGGCCACCCTTACTTCCTCAGCCATTTCCACGGTACGACTGTTGGCTAAACGATCGGGGGGTGTCACCGCTACTTGTCCCGCTCATGCAGAATCTTTAGACAGGCAGATCATTGCTTAGAATCGCTGGCTTCTTGCTTATTCCATGTGAAACGCTGAGCAGAGAGCATTTAGACGCAGCGAGAAGTCAGTCAACCAGCAATGATTTCTATACTGGTTGAAACTGAGCAACAAGTCAAAAGTGAAGGAATAGTGCACGATGGCTTCACTGTATTGGAGGCATCAGTTACTAGCGAGGTAGCACAGGGGGCAGTATTGGTGGGGTCACAGTTACTAGTGGGGCACCACAAGGGGCAGTATTGGAGGGGGTCACAGTTACTATTGCGGCACCACAAGGGGCAGTAGTGGAGGGGTCACAGTTACTAGTGGGGTACCACAGGGGGCAGTACTGGAGGGGGTCACCGGTACTAGTGGGATACCACAGGGGGCAGTATTGGAGGGGGTCACCGTTACTAGTGGGGTACCACAGGGGGCAGTACTGGAGGGGGTCACCGTTACTAGTGGGGTACCACAGGGGGCAGTACTGGAGGGGGTCACCGGTACTAGTGGGGTACCACAGGAGGCAGTATTGGAGGGGGTCACCGTTACTAGTGGGGTACCACAGGGGGCAGTACTGGAGGGGTCACCGTTACTAGTGGGGTACCACAGGGGGCAGTATTGGAGGGGGTCACCGTTACTAGTGGGGTACCACAGGGGGCAGTACTGGAGGGGTCACCGTTACTAGTGGGGTACCACAGGAGGCAGTATTGGAGGGGTCACCGTTACTAGTGGGGTACCACAGGAGGCAGTATTGGAGGGGTCACCGTTACTAGTGGGGTACCACAGGGGGCAGTACTGGAGGGGTCACCGTTACTAGTGGGGTACCACAGGGGGCAGTACTGGAGGGGTCACCGTTACTAGTGGGGTACCACAGGGGGCAGTACTGGAGGGGGTCACCGGTACTAGTGGGGTACCACAGGGGGCAGTACTGGAGGGGGTCACCGGTACTAGTGGGGTACCACAGGGGGCAGTATTGGGCTCTATTCTTGTTAGTATTAATTAGTAATGACCTGGTAGAAGGATTACACAGTAAAATATTAACCCTTTGCAATCCAATTTTGGATTAACGGTTTCCTAGGGGTTTTTCTCTTTCTGCCATTGTACAATTGCGCCATCTGCTGGCTAGAGCCAGTATTGCGGTATGTGACATGCTGGAGTGGCCAGTAATATACAGTAAGAATACCCTGCCGGACGTCTTCCGATATCGGAGCTGCTGATGCAAAACCATGTAAAGTACTTAACACGAGGCCAGAATGTGGGTCCATATAGGATCTGGAGAAGTTGGGGTCCTGATGAATGTGAGGTTCTGCACACGGGCAGGAAATACATGTCACCATTACACTAAACAGGGAACTACTGCGGACCCCCACATGGAGAAGGACCTGGGGGGTTTATAACTGTAAGCTTAGCTGGAGCACCCAGTGTCAGGCAGCTGCTGCCAAGGCAGATAGGATCATGGGGGCATCAGAGGAGGTCTAGGGGCACATGATGAGACCATTGTTCTTCTCTACAAGTCAGTGGTCCCCTGTGGCGGAATATCGCTGCGTCACATGACCGTGTGTAGAGCGGGCTCCACGGAGTTGTGGATTTGCGGAGCGCTGTGACCTCATGCGGTCTCATCGTGTGGGGGACGCAGCCCCCTCCTTCTGCTGTCATACACTTTAAGCTGGCAGTATGAATTGTTATAGCGCAATATCGCCACAGGAGAGGATTAACCCCTTCCCGCCCCCTGATGTCACCGTGCGTCACGCTAACAGGAGGCAGAAACGAGGTGCGATGCTCACAGCCCTGGCCGCTCGTATTACCGTCCTGCACTGGAGTGCATCATTGGCGCGGGATGTTGTGCCCCCTAGGGGTAAGCTGCAGACCGCGGCCTCCGAGCAGAAGGCTTTATTCACACGGCGATAGATTTCCACGAAGATCGCACTTGTCACGCTCGTTAAACATGCGCCTTTTCTGCTCTTGCGGTGTTTTGGCGCTAAAGGCTCATCGCTCTGCGTGCGTCTTTTATGCACATTTGCTTCCAAACCACGAGGCGAGTCCCTCTCCATGCATCCGTAGGAAAGCTGCGGCGCCCGTGCCCACTAGCGAAGGTCCTTGGACTAATGACCGTGGCGGTATCAGCGAGATTCAAGATGTCTGATCTTTGTTACTGCGGACGGTGAGCCGCTGCCAGACACGTCTGAGAACTGAGTATTGAATATGTAGCACCTCCCACTGGTCGTGCCTGGTATTGCACCTCAGCCGCATTTAAGTGAATGGAGTTGTTAGAATACCACAAAGATGGCCGTGGACGAGTTTGGCGCTATTGTTGTAGAATAAAACCCTGCTCTCTGATTGGCTCCTGAACGTTTTACCTGCAGAAACAGCGCCTCTTGTTTGTGGGTTGTGAGGGGTATTGCAGTTGAGCCGTCCGTGGTGCTGATGTTAGTCAGCTGTTCCTTGCTGTCCACTGATTGACGAGTGTAGCGCCTGCAGCCGTCCGTCTGTTGGTTTATCAGTCTGCACCCGGCTCAGCGCTCCTGCGGTTTCTGCAATACCAGACATGCCCATGGATAAGAGTGGCGCTGTTTCTGCAAGTGGCCGTGTTTTTCTGAATCCCTCAGAGGCTGCAGTAAGTTGGACATCCAAATGATATAATTTATCTTCCCTTGTCCTCCAGCATACCTCGTGCTTGTGTAATGCAGTTATCAGCCTCCTAAAGGTGCCGCTCTCGTTTCAGAGGTATTTCTTCCAGAAGCTCCAATCTACGAGTATAAAGGTAAGTCCTCTGCAGCAGGTACGTGACCATTCTATTTCACAGCCGCGTTCTTTATATTTGGGAGAACCAAAATCCTTTCCCGCTCGGTGCTGGATGTAGGGAGCGGGGGAGGGAAGGGTCGCTGGATGTAGGGAGCGGGGGAGGGAAGGGTCGCTGGGGGAGGGGGAGAGGGTCGCCTGAGATGATTACTGTCATTCCATCTGTAAGCGCGTTGTGCGCCCGAGAGCTGTTACAGATCACCTCGCGGTTCGCCTGCCAAATCGGCCGTCGCTTTGTAAAAGCGAGAGACGAATGAACCTACAAGCCGTAATGTGGGAAATGACGATTCCTTCCGCCGCGGCTTCTCAGTGGACACAAATCATTGATTCTGTTTTCTTCCTTTGCTACATTGTTAAAGGGGTTGTCCAGTTGTGAACTATTGTGACCTATCATCAGTAGTAGATCGGCGGGGGTCCATTACTAGGGGCCCCAACCAATCAGCTGTTCACTGGGGCAATGCGCTCCTGCACCAAGGAAGCAAACGGCTGCATTCTCTCTGCAGTGGCCAAGCTTGGTATTGTAGGTCTCATTGGAATGAATGGGAATGTGGCCTGCAATATCAAGCCTGGCCACTACAGAGAGAACAGAGCTGTCTGCCTCCTGCACTAACCCAGTGAGCAGTCGATTGGTGGAATTTCCTGGGCAGCAGAAGCGCACCGATCTACTATTGATCTGTTCTGAAAGTAGGCCACAATAGTTAACTGGACAACCCCTTTAATAAAATAGCCGGACATAAATGCTGCCACTCCTGCTCCTAATGGTCAGCGCCCTGCAGAGGGACCCCCGTTACTGCTCTGACCCAATACCCCTAAGTAACACCTGTTAAGTGTAGCTCCGTCCATGTTAAAGGGGTTTACTCTTTCGCCCCTTCTGCCTCCTGTCAGCTCTCCTCTCCGCGCCTCCTAGCAGTCATGTTCCTTCTAAGCATGTGACCGCTGCGCCTAATCCCACGCCTTGTGTTTATGCCGCTAAAGCCAGTGATTGGATTGACCGCAGCGCTCCAATGCTTAGGCGGCACATGGCAGTGGGGGAATGAAAGGTGGTAAGACTCTCGTCCGGGGTTTTTATTTTACAGAATTCCCCATAATCTCAAAAAAAAACAAACCTGCTGGACCTCCCCTTTAAGCTGCTGGACCTCCCCTTTAAGCTGCCATACACGGTAGGTTAATGCCAGTTTGGCTCCCCTTCCATTGTGTATGGGGGTCTCCCAGTGGGGATCGGACAGATGGCTTACAACATGCCTGATCTCTCTGCTCTCGGGGAAGAACACGTCGAACCGCCAGTGTGCACAGGGGGGTCGGAGCAGATTGCATTTAGCCGACGGCCACCTTTAGGACAGCCATCAGGAGATGCTGTAGGACGGCCACGATCAGATGGCAGGAGCAGCTTATGGGAGGGGAGAGAAACATGAAATTGAAATTTGCACTGCATGGTATATAAACATTGTGGTCCTGCACTCGCCCCATCCCCCGCAGCGGTCCCGTCGCTCACTGCTTCCAGTACAGGGTGACTGCTGCAGCCAATTACATTAAGCGGTGCGTACAGCTGGCCGTTGGGTGCAGCGGTCACATGTTGGGGCGGCATCGCTGGAGCTACGGCGGACCATCAGACAAGGAGCTGGCAGGGGATGGGGTGGGGCAAATATAACACATGAGCAGATTCCAATTACATTTTTTTTGCCAGACTGCCCCTTTAAGTGTCTGACCGCTTCCTTACCGGACCCCTCGGCACCTTCTCTGGGTGTTTAAACTTTGGTCAGGAGAGTTGGCATTCTGAGCACAATTGACTTCATTTTTCAAAAACCTCTCCCTGTGAGAGCGCCCGTGTCTCCCATAACGACCAATCAGAGCGCTGCTCTCCTCCAGCCAATGGCTGAACACCTCTCATCCCGACTCTGCAAGCATTTACAAGGGACGCCTATCGCTCAAAACCCCGCGGGAGCGCAGAAGGCGATAATCGGCCCGTGTAAAAGGGCCTTACGGCTTGACTGCATCTACTGGTTGTCCGTGCCCCTTTTGGGTGTAGCGGCAGCTATCCATGACGTTATGATGTGTACACGCCGGTCACCCACTACGTTATGATGTGTACACGCCGGTCACCCACTACGTTATGATGTGTACACGCCGGTCACCCACTACGTTATGATGTGTACACGCCGGTCACCCACTACGTTATGATGTGTCCACGCCGGTCACCCACTACGTTATGATGTGTACACGCCGGTCACCCACTACGTTATGATGTGTACACGCCGGTCACCCACTACGTTATGATGTGTACACGCCGGTCACCCACTACGTTATGATGATGTGTACACGCCGGTCACCCACTACGTTATGATGTGTACACGCCGGTCACCCACTACGTTATGATGTGTCCACGCCGGTCACCCACTACGTTATGATGTGTACACGCCGGTCACCCACTACGTTATGATGATGTGTACACGCCGGTCACCCACTACGTTATGATGATGTGTACACGCCGGTCACCCACTACGTTATGATGTGTACACGCCGGTCACCCACTACGTTATGATGATGTGTACACGCCGGTCACCCACTACGTTATGATGTGTACACGCCGGTCACCCACTACGTTATGATGTGTACACGCCGGTCACCCACTACGTTATGATGTGTACACGCCGGTCACCCACTACGTTATGATGTGTCTACGCCGGTCACCCACTACGTTATGATGTGTCCACGCCGGTCACCCACTACGTTATGATGATGTGTACACGCCGGTCACCCACTACGTTATGATGGTGTGTACACGCCGGTCACCCACTACGTTGTGATGTGTACACGCCGGTCACCCACTACGTTGTGATGTGTACACGCCGGTCACCCACTACGTTATGATGTGTACACGCCGGTCACCCACTACGTTATGATGTGTACACGCCGGTCACCCACTACGTTATGATGTGTCCACGCCGGTCACCCACTACGTTATGATGTGTCCACGCCGGTCACCCACTACGTTATGATGTGTACACGCCGGTCACCCACTACGTTATGATGTGTCCACGCCGGTCACCCACTACGTTATGATGATGTGTACACGCCGGTCACCCACTACGTTATGATGGTGTGTACACGCCGGTCACCCACTACGTTGTGATGTGTACACGCCGGTCACCCACTACGTTGTGATGTGTACACGCCGGTCACCCACTACGTTGTGATGTGTACACGCCGGTCACCCACTACGTTATGATGTGTACACGCCGGTCACCCACTACGTTATGATGTGTACACGCCGGTCACCCACTACGTTATGATGTGTCCACGCCGGTCACCCACTACGTTATGATGTGTACACGCCGGTCACCCACTACGTTATGATGTGTCCACGCCGGTCACCCACTACGTTATGATGTGTCCACGCCGGTCACCCACTACGTTATGATGTGTACACGCCGGTCACCCACTACGTTATGATGTGTACACGCCGGTCACCCACTACGTTGTGATGTGTACACGCCGGTCACCCACTACGTTATGATGTGTACACGCCGGTCACCCACTACGTTATGATGGTGTGTACACGCCGGTCACCCACTACGTTATGATGGTGTGTACACGCCGGTCACCCACTACGTTATGATGTGTCCACGCCGGTCACCCACTACGTTATGATGTGTCCACGCCGGTCACCCACTACGTTATGATGTGTCCACGCCGGTCACCCACTACGTTATGATGTGTCCACGCCGGTCACCCACTACGTTATGATGTGTACACGCCGGTCACCCACTACGTTATGATGGTGTGTACACGCCGGTCACCCACTACGTTATGATGATGTGTACACGCCGGTCACCCACTACGTTGTGATGTGTACACGCCGGTCACCCACTACGTTGTGATGTGTACACGCCGGTCACCCACTACGTTGTGATGTGTACACGCCGGTCACCCACTACGTTGTGATGTGTACACGCCGGTCACCCACTACGTTGTGATGTGTACACGCCGGTCACCCACTACGTTGTGATGTGTACACGCCGGTCACCCACTACGTTGTGATGTGTACACGCCGGTCACCCACTACGTTGTGATGTGTCCACGCCGGTCACCCACTACGTTATGATGTGTCCACGCCGGTCACCCACTACGTTATGATGTGTACACGCCGGTCACCCACTACGTTATGATGTGTACACGCCGGTCACCCACTACGTTATGATGTGTACACGCCGGTCACCCACTACGTTATGATGTGTACACGCCGGTCACCCACTAACCGCCTTCTCTTCTTTATTTCGGATTAGCTGGCTCTGTCTCCATCGCCACGCAATCCTACAGAGCCAATAGCTGTGCAGAGCAACCAGCAGATGGCGCTGAAGGTGGAAGGGGTGGTTCAGCACGGCTCTAAACCAGGACTGTTCCGTAAGATCCAGTCTGTGTGCCTCAGCGTCTCCTCCACACTGCAGAGCAAACCAGGACAAGACTATAAGGTGAGGTGTAACTGCGTTCAGGGCTGTTAGTGGTATGCTCAGGTCACCAAGATCTCGCCCCTCGGGACCCCCACTTTCCAGCTGTCTGAAGTGTCTATGATGCTTGAGTAAGTGCTGCATACCAGGCACAGTGACGTACACTTCATAGTGGCTGTGTTCGGTATTGCAGCTCAGTCCTGTTTTCTTGAATGTGAGTCTTAGGCCACCTTACTGATGAACATAACATCATATGCCAAGGAGCTCACCAAGCGCAAGACCCTCATTGATCTGATCCTGAAACCCTGAAGGCTCATCGGTATCTTGGTTCTGGAAAAGACTTTAAGCCTTACTCTTCAGAATAAGCTGCCGTGTGTACATGAGGTATAACACTAGATCTGGCCATTATATGACTTGCAGTTCTCACCAGGCTTCCCTCTGCCGCTTGTATATCTGATTGTTCAGTTCTCTCTGAGCCAATGGGAGGAGGTACCTGTTATGTCAGCAGATTCGGCTCCCTAACTCTTTATAGGACACACAGAGGAATGACATCAGCCTGGAGGACATTATGCAGCAGTACTGAGCAGTGTAGATGTGATTCCAGGATAAGACAGCACCCTCTTCCCTTCCTGTAATCCAGCTGTTACTACAGGCAATGGACAGTAAATTAGAAGGAAGGGAGCCCCCTAGTGGCAGTATTTTACAGGGTTATTTCAGCACAAAAACATCACTTTTGCTAGTTATCACATTGCCTATCACATAAGTGCAGTGACCATTTAAAGGGACATACATTTACTTCCCATGGAGGATTTCAGGCAGCTGTCTGGTGGTTTATGCTTAAAGGGGTTGTCCTGCGCCGAAACGTTTTTTGTTTTTTTTCAATAGCCCCCCCGTTCGGCGCGAGACAAACCCGATGCAGGGATAAAAAAAAAAACCTGGGTAGTACTTACCCGAATCCCCGCGCTCCGGTGACTTCTTACTTACCTTGTGAAGATGGCCGCCGGGATCTTCACCCTCGGTGGACCGCAGGTCTTCTGTGCGGTCCATTGCCGATTCCAGCCTCCTGATTGGCTGGAATCGGCACACGTGACGGGGCGGAGCTACGAGGAGCTGCTCTCTGGCACGAGCGGCCCCATTCAGAAGGGAGAAGACCGGACTGCGCAAGCGCGTCTAATCGGGCGATTAGACGCTGAAGATTAGACGGAGCCATGGAGACGAGGACGCCAGCAACGGAGCAGGTAAGTGAATAACTTCTGTATGGCTCATAATTAATGCACAATGTACATTACAAAGTGCATTAACATGGCCATACAGAAGTGTATAGACCCACTTGCTGCCGCGGGACAACCCCTTTAACAGAGCAATTCAAAGAACAAAGGCTGCTGTTAGATTAGAAGTCCCACGCGCGGGTCTCGGATCACACGCGGGTCGCGGGCCTCGGATCACACGCGGGCCTCGGATCACACGCGGGTCTCGGATCACGCGCGGGTCGCGGGCCTCGGATCACGTGCGGGCCTCGGATCACACGCTAGCTGCATTAAAGGGAACCTGTCTGCGCTGTAAACCAAGTGATGGTGCTGTTTGGTCGGATGCCGGGGCTTGTAGTTTTATAATCGGCTGCTCCCACGGTGTCTGCTGGTGAAGTCCATGCAGTCTGTGTTTCAGATTCTGCGCACGCTCTCATAGGAGTGCAGAAGAGCGTTTCCATGATGGGACGGGTTGTGGTCATGATGACTCTCAGTGCCGTCTCTCGCACAGACTGGATTCTCAAGCTACTTTAACATGACTCCGGTTAAGTGACTTTTTTTCATCTTAAAGGGATTGTACCCAGATAGAGAGTTATCTGATATCCATAGCGGAGGGCGCACCACAAATTAGTTTCATTGGGAGATATTCTGCAATCCCTTGTGCTTCCAATGAGATGACTGGAGCAGCAGTGCACATGTGGGCCTTTTGGGATCCCCGTTCTTGGGATCGCTGGGGATTCCAGTGCTCAGCCCCTATTGATCAGAAGGCTATCCCCCCTTCTATCTTGGCACAACCCCTTTAGGGCCATATTTAGACACTTAGTACCAACGTGGGGTCTGGATGAAGCAAGGGAGTGTTTCCTAAAGGTGTTGTATGGGGAGGTGTCGTTGCTCTTGTCCTGACTGGATCTCATCCTGATATTCCCGGTCACGGCCGCCATTCACTTTTGCGACGGTTGCAAATCTCATCAATGTTGTGACTTCCATCTACAACTTTGCAGCGGCTTCGTTTTGCCTGGTTTTTGGATTGCGTCACAGTCGTCTCGTAGAGCGTCATCACCCGCCCCAGCATTCCCATACTGATTTTCTATGTGGCTCAGTCTCTGGGCCGCCGCTGTGAAGAGTCATTTTACATTCATGTATACAGAAGGCCACAGATTACTGGCCTTTGTAGAAGCCTCAGAGCAAGACCTCACGCAGCATTTCATCTCCAACCAGCACACTGCTGCCGGCTGGCCCCGCTCTGATGCCAAGGGACGTGTCTTGGCGCGGTATTAACTGGTGAAGTCTTGGCGCGGCTGTCACAAATTGTTATCCGACAACTCTTATTTTATAAAACTGACTCTCGCCAGGATTGCTACAGTCGTGTAAGGGTTAATGGAAGGGGAAATAGCAGAGCTGTCATAGTGCAGGTTACTGGCTGCATGACTAGGGATACTTCCACATAAATACTTGTTTCCCGCAGTTGTTTTACTAGCGTTTTAGCCTTCGTCAGTCTGCAAGAAAAAGAGCTAACTGATGTAACCAGAGTGTGACAAGCGCAGTCAGCTACGCCGTTCCATACAAAACTAAACCGTACCAAAAAAAGTATTTCTCGGCCGTGGCTTTGGGGGACACAACAAGACCATGGGTATAGATGCTGCCACTAGGAGGCAACACTAAGCAGCGTGTACCCCTCCTGCGTCCACTAAGTTAAAGCCACTTTAGCTTGGTGTCAGTAGGTGGATGACCTCCTGCCTTGCAGGTCTGGCTATGTCTTCAGTTAGGATTATCTTTCCCCCTTTTTGGAGCAGGAATGCCGGGTTACCCCACTGATGCATTGGGGAACCTCTAACCTCTGTTGGTCTCCCTGCCTCCAGAAGAAAAGGTGTTACAGAAGAGCCTTAACTCATCTGTGACCCGTCAGCTTAGGATCCCCTCTGATCTCACACTTTCCAGCCAAAGTGCTCCCTGCTTCACCAACACAAGAGGATTCCTACTGGACCTCAGGTGCCAGTTACCCTCTTAGCTGGATGGAGTATTGTTTCCTAGGGAAGTATTCTTCCCCTCTCACTGGTATGATCCTCACTAATAAATACTCTTCCCCATTCTCAGTTTCACCTTCCTTGGTTTCGAGCCGGTGTAAAGTCTCCCAGCACCCTCGCTCTGCCGCTGTTCCACACATGGCCCTCATTCTCAACAGCCAGGCGGTTCTCTTTAGCCTTTGCCCCCTCTGCTACTGTTTACTCCAGCCCCACCCCAAGCGCACATTTTACTGCACGTTGGGCTGAGAGGGTTTGTCCTTCTCAGGGTCTGCACTACTAGAATAGCTTCCTGGTCTGTAGCCATTGACCACTTGGGGGTTGAGGTGAATCTTGCTCCCCCAACTTGCTGGGCTCTGTCTTTCCCTTCCCCTCGGGGGGAGAGACTTCTGTTTTATAGCCACAGATGTCACCCGAGGATGCGACTTCCTATCTTGTGTTTCCCAGACAGTTTGCTGTTCTTTCCTTGGCCAGGAGCCAGTGGCTGGGTGAGTCTTCCGGCTCCCGGTATAAGGTCAAGCTCCTGCTCTTAGGCGAAAGGACTTCATTCTCTCAACTGGATACCTTAATCCCAAGCTTTTTTTCCATGAGCAGCCATCGGACCAAAAGTCAGCCCCACCTCCTGCATGCCCCTTTTTCATGGCCAGTCATTGGTTTTTCGGCCTCTTCCTCTCCTCATCGCCTGGCTTAGCAGCAACTTCACCTTCTGAGGCATGTGGAGGATCATTATTAGAGATGAGTGAGCATACCCGCTAAGGCAAACTACTCGAGTGAGTAGTGCCTTATGCAGGAACCTGCCCGCTCGTCCCTAAAGGTTCGGGTGCCGGTGGGGGAGCGCGGTGAGTTTCGGGAGTGAGCAGGGGGGGAGAGAGAGAGAGAGATCTGCTTCAGTGTGGTGTCCTGTCAGGCGCTCCGCCTTAAGGACTTGCAGATACTGCTCAACAACTTTCACAGCAAGGAAAGTACACTCTCAAAAAATAATGAAAACTCTGCATGCAGTTCCTTACACCTTCGGTCCTAAGAGGCTACTTGTGTGTAGTGGACTTTTGTCTGCTTGTATAGAGCTTGTTGACCATTAGACATGCCCTTGTGTTGCAGTCAGAGATTTCACCCAATTAAATGTTTGAGTCGGGGCGCATTATTGGAATGCGAGTAGCTGGATGGTTGTATCGACTAATTGCCCACCACCTGGGCCATTCTGACCAGACTGTTAGAAGGTGTTGTGGTGAGTGGATTAATAAGGGAATACATACAAGGTGACCGGGCTCAGGCCATGGTCAACAGACCACAAGTAGAGGGGATCAACTGATCGTCCAACAAGCACCAGCAGCTCCAACTGTTTCGCTGCCCGTCATCCAGAGACACATGGCACCATTGTTACACTCCCTGTGCCTGTCGGAACCATGTGCAGATGCTTGGCTAAAGGACATTTGGTCTCATAGCCCCCATTACATTGACTGACACATACCCACACCTCGGTTTGGGGTGGTGTCATGAACAACATAATTAGACTGCTACAGAGTGGAACCAGGTTATCTGCAGCAGTGAGTGCTGTGTTTATGGCTGGAGGCCGCAAGGTGAGCGCCTCGATCCTTCCCCCTGGTGATGTGATGGTCGGGGGGGGGGGGGGGGGGTGGCCTTGGCCGTGGCCATCGCATACAGCCATGACAGTCTGTCACCTTATTTGCTATAAAATCTGACTGTTTAGTAATTCTGTAGGACTTTCTATTCTCTTCATTATATTGTTTTTAGCGGGTTAGTACTGTGAAAATGAATTAAAAACTAATTTTGTTAGCACTTCTTCTCTTCTGTTCCTGTTTAGTTGCCAGCGGAGGCTGCGAGGAGCGAGATAGAGCAGCAGGTCGAACCCCACAATGATTACTTCAGCACCCAATTCCTGTTAAACCTGGCTGTGCTTGGAACGCACCAGATCACCGTGGAAGCGTCTGTCGTGGACTCCAACGGCATTCTATGGAAGACTGGCCCTAAGACCACCATTTTCGCCAAGTCCTTGGAAGACCCTTACACTCAGCAAGTACGACTACAGCAACAGCCCCAGGTCCAGGTCCAGCAGCCTGCGCAGCCGCAACGGAACGCCTACTCGCGGTTTTAACATTGCAGCAGATGAGAAGGTTTCGTGCCGCTGATTGGAGTATTTTTCTCTCAGTTGTAGGAAAATGTTTTTCTATAAAATATTTGCGTAATCCAGCTGTGCGTTTGTGTTCTGTAGAAGGTAGCGTGAGGGGCTTGCAATGTGGAGGTCATCAGACGGCTCGTCCTGTGGAAACATTTACACAATGTCGGGAAGGATCGCTGCGCTCACCGCCTTATCTCTGCTGATAGACTGATTGTGGGAGCAAAGCACGCATGTAGAGGGATAGGCACACCATCGTTCTCATCACCTCGCTGCCTCCTGCAACCCTCTGTACATCCATGGGATGGGTAAAGGACTCTGCTCCATATTCCACAGATCCCTGAAAGGCTTGAGGAAAATTGCAGGAAACCTGTGGAATTTCTTCAAAGCAACCCCCAGTCCTGCGACAAATCTTGTTAGTTCGCGCCCTACAGACACTGGACCACATGTATGGTGCATGTCAGGAAGGGGTTAATATGGAATACCAGGCATCTACTTGTGCGAAATAGGACAATTCCACATCCTATATTCCTGCCCGTTATGAAACAAAACCCACACGGTAATAAAACCTTTACATGGGCGATTCTGCTCTCATAGCATCGCTACACGACAGAACAGTTGCAGCTTGTCCTATTTTTGTGCGAGTCTTGCAGGACAGGACTGGCAGTGTGCCGCTGCGCAGCACATGAACGTGGAGGTACAGCTGGGGCTACAGTCAAACAGACAAGCGCAATTTTATTCAAAAACCCCTCGCAACGCTTCTGTGAAATTGCGCCTCGCAGGCGCTCGTTTCCCGCACAGCAGAGGATCGTAAGTCTTTCCTATTAACAGGAAACCTCGCACAGCATGCAAGGCCCATTGGAAGCCACAGGCGAGGCGTTGGGAGTGTGAACGAGCCCTTTTAGACGGTCACCGAATGGGCATCTGGTTCAGCACAAGTCTGTTCGCTGCAGAGCGTTCTGCCGCTGTGTCAGAAGGCCACAAGAATTTGCAGGATGTCCTTAAAGGGGTTCTCTCAGAAAAATAAAATTTATACTCCCCTGTGCCTTATGGGGCCGTTTACCGGGAAGCTGCTGCTCTTCTGTCCCTCCAGCAGCCATCCAATCGCAGAGCAGAAGCTTGCAAAGTTCCAGCTTCCGCCTCTGTTCCGACCCCTGCTGGAGGGCGAGTCCTACCCTGCCCCCCCGGGGTAAGCGGTAGGCCTGGCTGCATCTAGCTCATGCCTCCCTCTTTCCTGCACGCTTGACTCTCCAAGGTCGACGAGAGCGCTGGCGCCCCTGGGAGATGACCCCTTACACGGCAGGTAAACAAGGGATGAAGTACAACGGGGCGGGGTGAGCTTGCTTTGTTCTTTCCGCAGGTTAGCCTCTACAGGGGAGGATATTTTTTGACAGATTCCCTTTAATCCGCAGCAGAATTGAATCTTGCAGCTGTAAAATGGATTTTAGATGTGGCATTCAGGCTCCAGCAGGATCACACAAATGTCCTTGCAGCCCGGGTGACAGTCCCGTCGTGTGGAGATCTCCTTTTACAGGGGGCACAAACTGCCATATATTTAGACTGGGGATTTTAACCCTTAAAATACAAGGGCACACCCAAATCCACCCCATTTAGGTGCGTGCTTGGCCACGGTGGGATTTCTAGTACAGATGGGCACTATGTGAAAGCGGCCTTAAGGGGACCCAAGTAAATATGTCCGACAAAGAGGCAGATGCATGTAGATCAGGTGGGTGGTCCATAGACACGCAGTCCGGTATTGATGGAAAAGATGAGGCTCTTGTGTCTACACTAGGGCAGCATGTAATTATGGGCTCCCCTCAGAATTGGGCTCAAGAGACGGCAAGACTCCTTCACGGATGCATCCTAGCCGCCCAGCGCCAATTCATGTACAGAATAATCCAAAGCAAAGAGGAAGGTGACTGAGGAAAGTCCTCAGCTGTATTTATTATGTACCATATATCAGTAAAACTTAGGCCCGAAACGCAGCCCCCAGGACCTTGGTCACCGAGGATTGATCACACTGGTCCTGCTTGAACCAAAACACGTCCAAAGTTTTACTGATATACGGCATGTAATAAATACGGCTACAAACTTTCCTGGCCATCAGCTTCCACTTCGCTTTGGATGGTGCTGTAGCACAGTTAGGTGAACATAGAACAGTGGTTCCCAAAGGCCAGTCCTCAGGGACCCCCACAGGGCATGTGTTCTGGATATTCTATAGTAAGTACAGCTGAGGCACCGACAATAACTACATCACCTGTGCAACAGTGAGGAGATCCAGAAAACAACCTGTGGGGTCCCTGAGGACCAAGATGGTGAGCGGTCTGCAAATCATCTCCTATGAGGAACGGTTAAAGGATCTGGGAATGTTTAGCAGAAGAGAAGGCTGAGAGGAGACTTAATAGCTGTCTACAAATATCTGAAGGGCTGTCACAGTGCAGAGGGATCAGCCCTATTCTCATCTGTACAAGGAAAGACTAGAAGCAATGGGATGAAACGGAGAGGGAGGAGACACAGATTAGATATTAGACAGTGCGGGGGATCAATGAGTGGAACAGGTTACCACAGGAGGTGGGGAGTTCTACAATGGAAGTGTTCAGAGGCCGACAGACATCTGTCTGGGATGATTTAGTGATCCTGCACTGAGCAGGGGGTTGGACCCCATGACCCTGGAGGACCCTTCCAACTCTGCCATTCTATGAGTTTGGAAAATGCTGTTATAGAAAGTGTGGGGGGGTCTGGAACGCAAACGGAAATGCGAATGTTGCCTGTGTCCAAATTAAGAGGAAATATTATATTGAGTACTCATAGTTGAGAACCATAAGCCACTACACAGACCGTCTAGTGATATCAGTATGAGTTCTACTTTATTGTTGAACATTGCTAGTTTATATGCAAGATGAAAAGAAGGCGTTTCCAAATGTTACCTGATACCAAGTTTCAATCTACTTTTGGTGACCAAGTCCACATTCCAACAGATTACAACATGGCTGTAAATCAAAAGCCTTCTAAACAAAAGGTATCAACAAAGCTGTTTGAAGTGGACATAAAACAGTTACATATGATAATACAGGTTGACTCCGTACTGGCTGAGTACCTACTTAATCAGAATGTAATCTTAA
This sequence comes from Eleutherodactylus coqui, assembly GCA_035609135.1. Taxonomy (NCBI): domain Eukaryota; kingdom Metazoa; phylum Chordata; class Amphibia; order Anura; family Eleutherodactylidae; genus Eleutherodactylus; species Eleutherodactylus coqui. The sequence goes on along the minus strand of CM069407.1, from coordinate 802,942 downwards.
AGGTCCATCAACAATTTGCACATCAAAAGAGGGGGCATTGTTTCTAGTTTACACATAAACAAAACTGGTTCAGCCACCTACTTGGCAGTCAGTACATTGTGAAGTTGGGATTCAGTAAGATAGCTGAATCATACATTTAGTATTCTATAATCTATATTCAAATAAACGCTTGAATATCCCTTTTGACATATGATTCTATATCCAAATTCTATTAGCAACTTCCGGAATGTTTTACATATTTTTCATTTCCATATTACATAACATTATACAACCAAATAACTAATGTCACATTTATTACACTGTTTCCTTATCTTTCTTAGGTTAGGTTATTAAAAATATTGATTGACCCCTATCAAAAGTAATGATTACACTGTCCTGCCAGCCAGCAGAGATGGTAAAGCTGCAGTCCCACGGGGCATAAATCTCGTGGAATGTGCACAGTGGGACCACACAGAAATTCAGTGAGATTTCTACGGCAGAAAGGCAGTTTCAAAAACCCATCCTGTGCGAGCGAGAAGAGAGTCTGCAGCGGAAACGGCAATAAAATGGACATGCCGTGGCTTTGAATTTCGCATGACATGTCATTTTCAGCACAACTTGGCCGCAGTGTGTGGACGAGAGATTTACAAATCTCATCCACGTTGCTGCTTAGGCTCGAGTTTAAGATTGGCGGCGGAATTTCTGTACAGACGTTCCGCACAGATATTCCACCTCGTGTGAAGCCAGCCTAATGGCTCCAGCTGGGCCGATGGCTTCCGGGACTGATGGCAGAAAACCATGAAAGAGAAAGCAGGGAGAAATCTCAGCATCCAGCTGGTGCCTGATAAGTATCAAACAGGAGGCGACACTGCATGGAGACCTTTAGGTGAGGGCAGGGAAGCATGTTTGTACCAGCGCAGCCCTTTAAAACGCGTCTGTTAGATGCACTTTCTATCATCAGTGCATGTAGAAGGCATGTTAGAAAATCACATGAAGATAACTCCCTCTTAGGCTGCTTTACACGGCCGAGACACAAATCTCACATGAATCCCACACACGAGCGATGGGGGAATAAAATGGCAGCTTATCCTATATGTTTGCGTTCTTCGGAACGCATCGGCCATTGTTTCCAGTGAGAGTGATGTGAGGTTTCCCAGACGTAGCTGAGAGCCGCACCGGAGGATCGCTGCTTCACAGAAGGAACCGGAGGCTTTGTGACGGAAACCCCCTAATTGGCAGGTAAAGCGCACGTTGGCCCGTGTGGAGGTAGCCTAAAAGTAAGCTTGTTTTAACCCATTTAGGACCAGCCACTGTATATATACGGCGGCTGGTCCTGGGCTTAGAGGACCACCGATAGTAAAAATACGAACAGTGTGCAAAACATCAGGATAGCGCTTCCAGAGTAGACAGGTAAATCATATTATGAACATACTGATTATATCATGCCGCACTCACCCGCTGCACAGTGAAGGTCCTGTTTGTGGGATCCTCACTCCCACCCCTTATCCGGATTGTCTTATATGTACTGTGCCTCTCGTTCCCTGGTGTCCTGCTGGGCCAGTCAGCTGGGGAGCCGCTCAAAAAAGTCCGTGTAAAGAAAAAATGGATCCGCGCTCCGAGAGCTGACACTTCTAACAAGTTTATTTACACAACGCGTTTCGTCCCTCCGTGGGGACTTTTTCAAGTGTAACAATACATTAAAACACAGTCTATTTCTAATAAAACACACATACCTTCTCCTCATGCGGTCTGCTCCGTCCTGTGCCTCCTCCTGCGGCGTCACATGACCAGGATCACATGGTGTCGTGACGTCACATGATCGGGCGCTGCTCCTTATGTGGGAGAGTGTGTGGACGGGCACGATCGCATCTATTTAAACACCTCAGGAATATAAGTGTTACTGGCCTGCACATATATTGGTACTGGTCTATGATTAAAACATTCCATTTTGCTGTCATTACCATTAAAGGGGTTGTCCCGCGGCAGCAAGTGGGTCTATACACTTCTGTATGGCCATATTAATGCACTTTGTAATGTACATTGTGCATTAATTATGAGCCATACAGAAGTTATTCACTTACCTGTTCCGTTGCTAGCGTCCTCGTCTCCATGGTGCCGTCTAATTTTCAGCGTCTAATCGCCCGATTAGACGCGCTTGCGCAGTCCGGTCTTCTCCCTTCTGAATGGGGCCGCTCGTGCCGGAGAGCGGCTCCTCGTAGCTCCGCCCCGTCACGTGCCGATTCCAGCCAATCAGGAGGCTGGAATCGGCAATGGACAGCACAGAAGACCTGCGGTCCACCGAGGGTGAAGATCCTGGAGGCCATCTTCACCAGGTAAGTAAGAAGTCACCGGAGCGCGGCGATTCAGGTAAGCGCTGTGTGGATTTCTTTTTTAACCCCTGCATAGAGTTTGTCTCGCGCCGAACGGGGGGGGCTATTGAAAAAAAAAACAACCCGTTTCGGCGCGGGACAACCCCTTTAAGTCTATACTTAAAGGGGTTGTCCGGCCATAAACATTAGGTCTCATTACTTCTGTTTGCCCAATACAATGCACTTTGTAATATACATTGTGCATTGTAAATTAGGCAAACAGAAGTTATTCACTTACCTTTTGGGCTGCTGCCCCCCCCCCGTGTTGCTCCTCGGTTGCCATGGGTTCCGACAAGTCTCTTGTCCTCTTCTTGTCGGGACGACGGGGACACGCTTCTCCAGCACAGCTCTGCGCATGTGCAGAAGAACTTCAGCCGCTGGGAAGCTCAGTTCTGCCTGCAGGGGAGGCGTGGCTGCTGGCTCTTCATCTCCAAGGTAAGAATGAGTGGAGGGGCGGGCTCTCGGGGGGGGGGGGGGGAGGGAGAGATGGATGGATGGATGTGTGCAAGGGGGGGGGGGGGTGCAGTGATGTGTGTGTTCGTGGTGTCTGGAGACCCGGCTGTCAGAAGTCCCGGGGGAAGGGGGGGGGGGGGGTGGAGAGGGAGAGATGGATGGATGGATGGATGGATGTGTGCAAGGGGGGGGGGGGGTGCAGTGATGTGTGTGTGTGCAGGGACCCGGCTGACAGAAGTCGGGGGGGGTCATTGTGAGGGGGGGGGGGCGCTGTGGGAGGGGCACTATGAGGGCATGTGTGTGTGGGGAAATGTTTTGTTTTACTTTACTTTAGCAGGGTGGGGGGGCAGTAGGTAGCCTTGCAGTGGGAGGCTGCAGGAGAGTTCTCTCTTGACTCTCCCCAGCCCCTCTCCATTCACTATACACTCATGCCAAGATTTTATCCTGAACCATGAGTGTATAACTTAATCTAAAAAATATATATAGGGTTTACTATAAATTTCATAATCATCAATATTAAATATCATCTGAAATCACGCATTCATAATATAATAGCAATAAAATTGTCATTTTTAATGATTTCAGATGATATTTAATATTAATGATTATGAAATTTATAGTAAACAGTATAGTAAGGAAAAAAAAATGGAGCAGTAAAACCGCCACAAAAAGTGTCTGGTCCTTAGGGTACAAAACGACCTGGTCCTTAAGGGGTTAAGAGTGGCTTCTCTCATCAGATCCGTTTCGGGGAGGGGCGTGGCTTAGCAGCCAAGAAGAGTGGGCGCAGATCCCCATCTCTCCCGCTATTAAGAAATAAAATAGTATTAAGGTATTTTACACAGCGGCAAAACCCACCAAAGATCACCATAACCTTTACTGACCTGGTGGGTGTCCGTATAGCCGCATTCCAGAGCGCCTGACAATCACTACTAGCGGCCCGCTCCAGAGCGCCAGGGACCGGAGGCATCCCATCCCGCATCCCACCTGTCACTCTGGTCCTCCTGCAATAGCCGGCATCCCTCAAGCTCCCCCGCATCCCTCTCCGGGCTGAGCGCTGCTTCTGCTCTCCAGCGCTGAGCGACAGAGCCTTCTTCATAGCACCTGAAGATCCTACTGTGTCGGGGCTCCCGCCCGCAGCTCCGCTGACAGCTCTGGAGCACCAGGGACCAGAGGCATCCCATCCAGCATCCCACCTGTCATACTGGTCCTCCTACAATAGCCGGCATCCCTCTCCGGGCTGAGCGCTGCTTCTGCTCTCCAGCGCTGAGCGACAGAGCCTTCTTCATAGCACCTGAAGATCCTACTGTGTCGGGGCTCCCGCCCGCAGCTCCGCTGACAGCCGATACTACAGAGAGGACTCCTCTGCGCTGAGAACCACATCTGGAGGCAACTTCAGGAACACCGAGGTCCGCAGTGAGTATTACTCTGCCTCCCCCACTCACTAGAGATCATTTCAGCCGCTTAGGACACCACACAGTACGGGGTGAGTGGGCTCCCTGAGCACGAGGCACCCGCCATCTTAAAGCAGGACACTATCCAGCCTCCCAAAATACAGAAGAGAATAAGTAAAGAATAAAACAAAAAGAAGCAGGGGCTGATAGCATCAGTAGCAAGACTTATTATAGCCCTTCTCTCTCCTGCAAACAGAGAACTTTATAAATTCCATCAGGAATTGAAAATCCCAAGACCACCATCAGGGAGCCGTATCCCAGGAACTATTACTTAATTCCCTGATCTCACACCTCTCTGCTGCCACCTGGTGGCTAAACGCTATTATACCACATCTGTTCTAATATATTCCAATAGAACCTCACTTGCTGCAGACCCCATCCAGCTGGTTCTAACAAATCAATAGATTGCCTCCAGTGAAATACATCCGGAAACAACCAACCGATTTATTTCTGGATCGTCTACAAGCCATAAACCGGAACCAGCAACATATTCCAGTCACCTCAGTCCAAAAACCTCTAAAACTACTTCAGGCGACATTCGGCCGCTAGGGTGACCATATGGCCCCAATGTAGCCACACTGAAACTGGGTGCTGAAGAGAGGAACTCAATCTAAGGAGACTCCCGATTCTCTCCCCTCCTCCTTATCATCAATCTACAGATACACTCAATCCTCTAAAACCATGCGCCGCCTACAGACAAAACAAGGGAAGGGCGAACAACCCCAGATATCGTCCAAGCGATCATGAAGATTAACAACGCCATCGGCCGCTTCTGACGAATCCTCCCGTTCATCAATGGAGAGCACTCCAACCGCCCAGATCACACCACGGGCCCAACTAAATCAGAAGCCATCACAGCCTCAATTTCTGATACTCTTTTACCTCAAATACAACTTATGCTAAAGAGAACATCTGATGACATCACGTCTAAGCTCACTAAAGAGATCCGAGACCTCGGATACCGTACAGCAGCATTAGAGGACCGGATGGATAA
>CM069407.1:670758-785758 GCA_035609135.1 Eleutherodactylus coqui | reverse complement strand
CACACAGAAGTGAGATGGATTCCCCTCAGTATACACACACACAGAAGTGAGATGGATTCCCCTCAGTATACACACACACAGAAGTTGAGATGGATTCCCCTCAGTATACACACACACAGAAGTTGAGATGGATTCCCCTCAGTATACACACACACAGAAGTTGAGATGGATTCCCCTCAGTATACACACACACAGAAGTTGAGATGGATTCCCCTCAGTACGTACACACACAGAGCTGAGGTGGATTCCCCTCAGTACACACACAGAGCTGAGGTGGATTCCCCTCAGTACACACACAGAGCTGAGGTGGATTCCCCTCAGTACACACACAGAGCTGAGGTGGATTCCCCTCAGTACACACACAGAGCTGAGGTGGATTCCCCTCAGTACACACACAGAGCTGAGGTGGATTCCCCTCAGTACACACACAGAGCTGAGGTGGATTCCCCTCAGTACACACACAGAGCTGAGGTGGATTCCCCTCAGTACACACACAGAGCTGAGGTGGATTCCCCTCAGTACACACACAGAGCTGAGGTGGATTCCCCTCAGTACACACACAGAGCTGAGGTGGATTCCCCTCAGTACACACACAGAGCTGAGGTGGATTCCCCTCAGTACACACACAGAGCTGAGGTGGATTCCCCTCAGTACACACACAGAGCTGAGGTGGATTCCCCTCAGTACACACACAGAGCTGAGGTGGATTCCCCTCAGTACACACACAGAGCTGAGGTGGATTCCCCTCAGTACACACACAGAGCTGAGGTGGATTCCCCTCAGTACACACACAGAGCTGAGGTGGATTCCCCTCAGTACACACACAGAGCTGAGGTGGATTCCCCTCAGTACACACACAGAGCTGAGGTGGATTCCCCTCAGTACACACACAGAGCTGAGGTGGATTCCCCTCAGTACACACACAGAGCTGAGGTGGATTCCACTCAGTACACACACAGCTGAGGTGGATTCCCCTCAGTACACACACAGCTGAGGTGGATTCCCCTCAGTACACACACAGCTGAGGTGGATTCCCCTCAGTACACACACAGCTGAGGTGGATTCCCCTCAGTACACACACAGCTGAGGTGGATTCCCCTCAGTACACACACAGCTGAGGTGGATTCCCCTCAGTACACACAGAGCTGAGGTGGATTCCCCTCAGTACACACAGAGCTGAGGTGGATTCCCCTCAGTACACACAGAGCTGAGGTGGATTCCCCTCAGTATACACACACACACAGAGCTGAGGTGGATTCCCCTCAGTATACACACACACACAGAGCTGAGGTGGATTCCCCTCAGTACACACACAGAGCTGAGGTGGATTCCCCTCAGTACACACACAGAGCTGAGGTGGATTCCCCTCAGTACACACACAGAGCTGAGGTGGATTCCCCTCAGTACACACACAGAGCTGAGGTGGATTCCCCTCAGTACACACACAGAGCTGAGGTGGATTCCCCTCAGTACACACACAGAGCTGAGGTGGATTCCCCTCAGTACACACACAGACACAGACACAGAGGTGAGGTGGATTCCCCTCAGTATATACACATATACACACACACACACACACACACACACACACAGAAGTGAGGTGGATTCCCCTCAGTATATACACACACACACACACAGAGCTGAGGTGGATTCCCCTCAGTATATACACACACACACACACAGAGCTGAGGTGGATTCCCCTCAGTATATACACACACAGAGCTGAGGTGGATTCCCCTCAGTATATACACACACAGAGCTGAGGTGGATTCCCCTCAGTATACACACACACAGAGGTGAAGTGGATTCCCCTCAGTATACACACACACACAGAGGTGAAGTGGATTCCCCTCAGTATACACACACACACAGAGGTGAAGTGGATTCCCCTCAGTATACACACACACACACAGAGGTGAAGTGGATTCCCCTCAGTATACACACACACACACACAGAGGTGAAGTGGATTCCCCTCAGTATACACACACACAGAGGTGAAGTGGATTCCCCTCAGTATACACACACACAGAGGTGAAGTGGATTCCCCTCAGTATACACACACACAGAGGTGAAGTGGATTCCCCTCAGTATACACACACACACAGAGGTGAAGTGGATTCCCCTCAGTATACACACACACACAGAGGTGAAGTGGATTCCCCTCAGTATACACACACACACACACAGAGGTGAAGTGGATTCCCCTCAGTATACACACACACACACACAGAGGTGAAGTGGATTCCCCTCAGTATACACACACACACACACAGAGGTGAAGTGGATTCCCCTCAGTATACACACACACACACACAGAGGTGAAGTGGATTCCCCTCAGTATACACACACACAGAGGTGAAGTGGATTCCCCTCAGTATACACACACACAGAGGTGAAGTGGATTCCCCTCAGTATACACACACACACAGAGGTGAAGTGGATTCCCCTCAGTATACACACACACACAGAGGTGAAGTGGATTCCCCTCAGTATACACACACACACAGAGGTGAAGTGGATTCCCCTCAGTATACACACACACACACACAGAGGTGAAGTGGATTCCCCTCAGTATACACACACACAGAGGTGAAGTGGATTCCCCTCAGTATACACACACACAGAGGTGAAGTGGATTCCCCTCAGTATACACACACACACAGAGGTGAAGTGGATTCCCCTCAGTATACACACACACACAGAGGTGAAGTGGATTCCCCTCAGTATACACACACACACAGAGGTGAAGTGGATTCCCCTCAGTATACACACACACACACACAGAGGTGAAGTGGATTCCCCTCAGTATACACACACACACACAGAGGTGAAGTGGATTCCCCTCAGTATACACACACACACACAGAGGTGAAGTGGATTCCCCTCAGTATACACACACACACACAGAGGTGAAGTGGATTCCCCTCAGTATACACACACACACACAGAGGTGAAGTGGATTCCCCTCAGTATACACACACACACACAGAGGTGAAGTGGATTCCCCTCAGTATACACACACACACACAGAGGTGAAGTGGATTCCCCTCAGTATACACACACACACACAGAGGTGAAGTGGATTCCCCTCAGTATACACACACACACACAGAGGTGAAGTGGATTCCCCTCAGTATACACACACACACACAGAGGTGAAGTGGATTCCCCTCAGTATACACACACACACACAGAGGTGAAGTGGATTCCCCTCAGTATACACACACACACACAGAGGTGAAGTGGATTCCCCTCAGTATACACACACACACACAGAGGTGAAGTGGATTCCCCTCAGTATACACACACACACACAGAGGTGAAGTGGATTCCCCTCAGTATACACACACACACACAGAGGTGAAGTGGATTCCCCTCAGTATACACACACACACACAGAGGTGAAGTGGATTCCCCTCAGTATACACACACACACACAGAGGTGAAGTGGATTCCCCTCAGTATACACACACACACACACAGAGGTGAAGTGGATTCCCCTCAGTATACACACACACACACACAGAGGTGAAGTGGATTCCCCTCAGTATACACACACACACACAGAGGTGAAGTGGATTCCCCTCAGTATACACACACACACACAGAGGTGAAGTGGATTCCCCTCAGTATACACACACACACACACAGAGGTGAAGTGGATTCCCCTCAGTATACACACACACACACACAGAGGTGAAGTGGATTCCCCTCAGTATACACACACACACACACAGAGGTGAAGTGGATTCCCCTCAGTATACACACACACACACACAGAGGTGAAGTGGATTCCCCTCAGTATACACACACACACACACAGAGGTGAAGTGGATTCCCCTCAGTATACACACACACACACACAGAGGTGAAGTGGATTCCCCTCAGTATACACACACACACACACACAGAGGTGAAGTGGATTCCCCTCAGTATACACACACACACACACAGAGGTGAAGTGGATTCCCCTCAGTATACACACACACACACACAGAGGTGAAGTGGATTCCCCTCAGTATACACACACACACACACAGAGGTGAAGTGGATTCCCCTCAGTATACACACACACACACACAGAGGTGAAGTGGATTCCCCTCAGTATACACACACACACACACAGAGGTGAAGTGGATTCCCCTCAGTATACACACACACACACACAGAGGTGAAGTGGATTCCCCTCAGTATACACACACACACACACACAGAGGTGAAGTGGATTCCCCTCAGTATACACACACACACACACAGAGGTGAAGTGGATTCCCCTCAGTATACACACACACACACACAGAGGTGAAGTGGATTCCCCTCAGTATACACACACACACACACAGAGGTGAAGTGGATTCCCCTCAGTATACACACACACACACACACAGAGGTGAAGTGGATTCCCCTCAGTATACACACACACACACACAGAGGTGAAGTGGATTCCCCTCAGTATACACACACACACACACACAGAGGTGAAGTGGATTCCCCTCAGTATACACACACACACACACAGAGGTGAAGTGGATTCCCCTCAGTATACACACACACACACACAGAGGTGAAGTGGATTCCCCTCAGTATACACACACACACACACAGAGGTGAAGTGGATTCCCCTCAGTATACACACACACACACAGAGGTGAAGTGGATTCCCCTCAGTATACACACACACACACACACAGAGGTGAAGTGGATTCCCCTCAGTATACACACACACACACAGAGGTGAAGTGGATTCCCCTCAGTATACACACACACACACAGAGGTGAAGTGGATTCCCCTCAGTATACACACACACACACAGAGGTGAAGTGGATTCCCCTCAGTATACACACACACACAGAGGTGAAGTGGATTCCCCTCAGTATACACACACACACAGAGGTGAAGTGGATTCCCCTCAGTATACACACACACACAGAGGTGAAGTGGATTCCCCTCAGTATACACACACACACAGAGGTGAAGTGGATTCCCCTCAGTATACACACACACACAGAGGTGAAGTGGATTCCCCTCAGTATACACACACACACAGAGGTGAAGTGGATTCCCCTCAGTATACACACACACACAGAGGTGAAGTGGATTCCCCTCAGTATACACACACACACAGAGGTGAAGTGGATTCCCCTCAGTATACACACACACACAGAGGTGAAGTGGATTCCCCTCAGTATACACACACACACAGAGGTGAAGTGGATTCCCCTCAGTATACACACACACACAGAGGTGAAGTGGATTCCCCTCAGTATACACACACACACAGAGGTGAAGTGGATTCCCCTCAGTATACACACACACACAGAGGTGAAGTGGATTCCCCTCAGTATACACACACACACAGAGGTGAAGTGGATTCCCCTCAGTATACACACACACACAGAGGTGAAGTGGATTCCCCTCAGTATACACACACACACAGAGGTGAAGTGGATTCCCCTCAGTATACACACACACACAGAGGTGAAGTGGATTCCCCTCAGTATACACACAGAGAGGTGAAGTGGATTCCCCTCAGTATACCACACAGAGAGGTGAAGTGGATTCCCCTCAGTATACACACAGAGAGGTGAAGTGGATTCCCCTCAGTATACACACAGAGAGGTGAAGTGGATTCCCCTCAGTATACACACAGAGAGGTGAAGTGGATTCCCCTCAGTATACACACAGAGAGGTGAAGTGGATTCCCCTCAGTATACACACAGAGAGGTGAAGTGGATTCCCCTCAGTATACACCACAGAGAGGTGAAGTGGATTCCCCTCAGTATACACACAGAGAGGTGAAGTGGATTCCCCTCAGTATACACACAGAGAGGTGAAGTGGATGCCCCCTCAGTATACACACAGAGAGGTGAAGTGGATGCCCCTCAGTATACACACAGAGAGGTGAAGTGGATGCCCCTCAGTATACACACAGAGAGGTGAAGTGGATGCCCCTCAGTATACACACAGAGAGGTGAAGTGGATGCCCCTCAGTATACACACAGAGAGGTGAAGTGGATGCCCCTCAGTATACACACAGAGAGGTGAAGTGGATGCCCCTCAGTATACCACACAGAGAGGTGAAGTGGATGCCCCTCAGTATACACACAGAGAGGTGAAGTGGATGCCCCTCAGTATACACACAGAGAGGTGAAGTGGATGCCCCTCAGTATACACACAGAGAGGTGAAGTGGATGCCCTCAGTATACACACAGAGAGGTGAAGTGGATGCCCCTCAGTATACACACAGAGAGGTGAAGTGGATTCCCCTCAGTGTACACACAGAGAGGTGAAGTGGATTCCCCTCAGTGTACACACAGAGAGGTGAAGTGGATTCCCCTCAGTATACACACAGAGAGGTGAAGTGGATTCCCCTCAGTGTACACACAGAGAGGTGAAGTGGATTCCCCTCAGTGTACACAGAGAGGTGAAGTGGATTCCCCTCAGTGTACACACAGAGAGGTGAAGTGGATTCCCCTCAGTGTACACACAGAGAGGTGAAAGGATTCCCCTCAGTATACACACAGAGAGGTGAAGTGGATTCCCCTCAGTATACACACAGAGAGGTGAAGTGGATTCCCCTCAGTATACACACAGAGAGGTGAAGTGGATTCCCCTCAGTATACACACAGAGAGGTGAAGTGGATTCCCCTCAGTATACACACAGAGAGGTGAAGTGGATTCCCCTCAGTATACACACAGAGAGGTGAAGTGGATTCCCCTCAGTATACACACAGAGAGGTGAAGTGGATTCCCCTCAGTATACACACAGAGAGGTGAAGTGGATTCCCCTCAGTATACACACAGAGAGGTGAAGTGGATTCCCCTCAGTATACACACAGAGAGGTGAAGTGGATTCCCCTCAGTATACACACAGAGAGGTAAGTGGATTCCCCTCAGTATACACACAGAGAGGTGAAGTGGATTCCCCTCAGTATACACACAGAGAGGTGAAGTGGATTCCCCTCAGTATACACACAGAGAGGTGAAGTGGATTCCCCTCAGTATACACACAGAGAGGTGAAGTGGATTCCCCTCAGTATACACACAGAGAGGTGAAGTGGATTCCCCTCAGTATACACACAGAGAGGTGAAGTGGATTCCCCTCAGTATACACACAGAGAGGTGAAGTGGATTCCCCTCAGTATACACACAGAGAGGTGAAGTGGATTCCCCTCAGTATACACACAGAGAGGTGAAGTGGATTCCCCTCAGTATACACACAGAGAGGTGAAGTGGATTCCCCTCAGTATACACACAGAGAGGTGAAGTGGATTCCCCTCAGTATACACACAGAGAGGTGAAGTGGATTCCCCTCAGTATACACACAGAGAGGTGAAGTGGATTCCCCTCAGTATACACACAGAGAGGTGAAGTGGATTCCCCTCAGTATACACACAGAGAGGTGAAGTGGATTCCCCTCTGTATACACACAGAGAGGGGAAAGGATTCCCCTCAGTATACACACAGAGAGGTGAGGTGGATTCCCCTCAGTATACACACAGAGAGGTGAGGTGGATTCCCCTCAGTATACACACAGAGAGGTGAAGTGGATTCCCCTCAGTATACACACAGAGAGGTGAAGTGGATTCCCCTCAGTATACACACAGAGAGGTGAGGTGGATTCCCCTCAGTATACACACACACACACACACACACACACACAGAGAGGTGAGGTGGATTCCCCTCAGTATACACACACACACACACACAGAAGTGAGATGGATTCCCCTCAGTATACACACACACAGAAGTGAGATGGATTCCCCTCAGTATACACACACACACACACAGAAGTGAGATGGATTCCCCTCAGTATACACACACACACAGACACAGAAGTGAGATGGATTCCCCTCAGTATACACACACACACACAGAAGTGAGATGGATTCCCCTCAGTATACACACACACAGAAGTGAGATGGATTCCCCTCAGTATACACTCACACAGAAGTGAGATGGATTCCCCTCAGTATACACTCACACAGAAGTGAGATGGATTCCCCTCAGTACATACACACACAGAGCTGAGGTGGATTCCCCTCAGTATATACACACACAGAGCTGAGGTGGATTCCCCTCAGTACACACACACACACAGAGGTGAGATGGATTCCCCTCAGTATACACACACACAGAGATGAGGTGGATTCCCCTCAGTATACATACACACAGATGAGGTGGATTCCCCTCAGTATACATACACACAGATGAGGTGCATTCCCCTCAGTATACATACACACAGATGAGGTGCATTCCCCTCAGTATACATACACACAGATGAGGTGCATTCCCCTCAGTATACATACGCACACACAGAGGTGCATTCCCCTCAGTATACATACGCACACACAGAGGTGAGGTGCATTCCCCTCAGTATACATACGCACACACAGAGGTGAGGTGCATTCCCCTCAGTATACATACGCACACACAGAGGTGAGGTGCATTCCCCTCAGTATACATACGCACACACAGAGGTGAGGTGCATTCCCCTCAGTATACATACGCACACACAGAGGTGAGGTGCATTCCCCTCAGTATACATACGCACACACAGAGGTGAGGTGCATTCCCCTCAGTATACATACGCACACACAGAGGTGAGGTGGATTCCCCTCAGTATACATACGCACACACACACACAGAGGTGAGGTGGATTCCCCTCAGTATACATACGCACACACACACAGAGGTGAGGTGGATTCCCCTCAGTATACATACGCACACACACACACAGAGGTGAGGTGGATTCCCCTCAGTATACATACGCACACACACACACAGAGGTGAGGTGGATTCCCCTCAGTATACATACGCACACACACACACAGAGGTGAGGTGGATTCCCCTCAGTATACATACGCACACACACACACAGAGGTGAGGTGGATTCCCCTCAGTATACATACGCACACACACACACAGAGGTGAGGTGGATTCCCCTCAGTATACATACGCACACACACACACAGAGGTGAGGTGGATTCCCCTCAGTATACATACGCACACACACACACAGAGGTGAGGTGGATTCCCCTCAGTATACATACGCACACACACACACAGAGGTGAGGTGGATTCCCCTCAGTATACATACGCACACACACACACAGAGGTGAGGTGGATTCCCCTCAGTATACATACGCACACACACACACACACACACAGAGGTGAGGTGGATTCCCCTCAGTATACATACGCACACACACACACAGAGGTGAGGTGGATTCCCCTCAGTATACAAACGCACACACACACACACACACACACAGAGGTGAGGTGGATTCCCCTCAGTATACATACGCACACACACACACACAGAGGTGAGGTGGATTCCCCTCAGTATACATACGCACACACACACACACAGAGGTGAGGTGGATTCCCCTCAGTATACATACGCACACACACACACAGAGGTGAGGTGGATTCCCCTCAGTATACATACGCACACACACACACACACACACACAGAGGTGAGGTGGATTCCCCTCAGTATACATACGCACACACAGAGGTGAGGTGGATTCCCCTCAGTATACATACGCACACACAGAGGTGAGGTGGATTCCCCTCAGTATACATACGCACACACAGAGGTGAGGTGGATTCCCCTCAGTATACATACGCACACACAGAGGTGAGGTGGATTCCCCTCAGTATACATACGCACACACAGAAGTGAGGTGGATTCCCCTCAGTATACATACGCACACACAGAAGTGAGGTGGATTCCCCTCAGTATACATACGCACACACAGAGGTGAGGTGGATTCCCCTCAGTATACATACGCGCACACAGGTGAGGTGGATTCCCCTCAGTATACATACGCGCACACAGGTGAGGTGGATTCCCCTCAGTATACATACGCGCACACAGGTGAGGTGGATTCCCCTCAGTATACGCGCACACAGGTGAGGTGGATTCCCCTCAGTATACATACGCGCACACAGGTGAGGGATTCCCCTCAGTATACATACGCGCACACAGGTGAGGTGGATTCCCCTCAGTATACGCACACACAGGTGAGGTGGATTCCCCTCATTAGACGCACAGAAGTGAGGTGGATTCCCCTCATTAGACGCACAGAAGTGAGGTGGATTCCCCTCATTAGACGCACAGAAGTGAGGTGGATTCCCCTCATTAGACGCACAGAAGTGAGGTGGATTCCCCTCATTAGACGCACAGAAGTGAGGTGGATTCCCCTCATTAGACGCACAGAAGTGAGGTGGATTCCCCTCAGTATATATACACACACACACACACACACACAGAGGTGAGGTGGATTCCCCTCAGTATATATACACAGAGAGGTGAGGTGGCTTCCCCTCAGTATACATACAAACAGAGGTGAAGTAGATTCCATATAAAGAAAAATAGGAGTGCAGAGGAGCTGCTACTGTTAAAAAAAATTCATTTTTTATTGAACAAAAAAAGCATACAGCTCACTGGTTCGCGCTTCGGCTATAATAGCCTTTGTCAACAGCTATGAAATACACAAGAGATATATATATATATATATATATATATATAAGCTGAAAGCCCTCACTGACTCACTCGCCAAAAGTTCTCCAACTTCCCGATGTCGTAGAAACATGAAACTTGGCGCAAGCATAGATTATCTCCAAAATAGGAAAAGAAATTGGGTCCCAACTCGATTATTCAATTCTAGCGCAAAAGAATTGGCGTCAAAATTTTATGTACATAATCTAAATCTCTCACTTCCCAATGTCATAGAAACGTGAACTTTGGCAGGAGCATTGATTATGTCATAAAAAGGAAAAGCTAATGGGTCCCAACTCGATTATTCAATTCTATGCACAAAAGAATTAGCGTCCAAATTTTACGTACATAATCCAAATCTCTCCCTTCCCAATGCCATAGAAACATGAAATTTGGCACAAGCATTGATTGTGTCATAAATAGGAAAAGTTAATGGGTCCCAACTGGATTATTCTATTCTAAGCGCAAAAGAATGTGTCCAAATTTTGTGTACGTAATCTAATACTCTCACTTCCTGATGTCATTTTATATGAAGGAAACGTCGCATGGTTACCTCCCCGTGGTGTTTCCTGGGTAACGCAGAGAACAATGCAAAATGGTGAACATATGTTTTTCCTCAGTATCTCTAAAGTAACCACGACTTCATAAGACTTTCTGTGTGAACACCAGATAAACACCAGTACCAAATTAACTCGGGCGAAGCCGGGTATATCAGCTAGTTTATAGATAAAATACAAATTAAAATCAAAGAAGCAATACCTGTGTGTGCTAACTTGTCAGGAGGAGAGATGGCTGAGGAATGGTGTGGAGGGTGTGTTCAGGAGTTAATTGCACCACATGTTGTCAAGTGGACTCCCCTCAGTATACGCACACACAGAGGTGAAGTGGATTCCCCTCAGTATACACACACACACACACACACACACACACAGAGGTGAAGTGGATTCCCCTCAGTATACACACACACACACACACACACACACACACACACAGAGGTGAAGTGGATTCCCCTCAGTATACACACACACACACACACACACACACAGAGGTGAAGTGGATTCCCCTCAGTATACACACACACACACACACACACAGAGGTGAAGTGGATTCCCCTCAGTATACACACACACACACACACACACACACACACACACAGAGGTGAAGTGGATTCCCCTCAGTATACACACACACACAGAGGTGAAGTGGATTCCCCTCAGTATACACACACACACACAGAGGTGAAGTGGATTCCCCTCAGTATACACACACACACAGAGGTGAAGTGGATTCCCCTCAGTATACACACACACACACACACACACACAGAGGTGAAGTGGATTCCCCTCAGTATACACACACACACACAGAGGTGAAGTGGATTCCCCTCAGTATACACACACACACACACAGAGGTGAAGTGGATTCCCCTCAGTATACACACACACACAGAGGTGAAGTGGATTCCCCTCAGTATACACACACACACACACAGAGGTGAAGTGGATTCCCCTCAGTATACACACAGACACACACACACAGAGGTGAAGTGGATTCCCCTCAGTATACACACAGACACACACACACACAGAGGTGAAGTGGATTCCCCTCAGTATACACACACACACACAGAGGTGAAGTGGATTCCCCTCAGTATACACACACACACAGAGGTGAAGTGGATTCCCCTCAGTATACACACACACACACACACACAGAGGTGAAGTGGATTCCCCTCAGTATACACACACACACACACACACAGAGGTGAAGTGGATTCCCCTCAGTATACACACACACACACACACAGAGGTGAAGTGGATTCCCCTCAGTATACACACACACACACACACAGAGGTGAAGTGGATTCCCCTCAGTATACACACACACACACAGAGGTGAAGTGGATTCCCCTCAGTATACACACACACACACAGAGGTGAAGTGGATTCCCCTCAGTATACACACACACACACACACACAGAGGTGAAGTGGATTCCCCTCAGTATACACACACACACACAGAGGTGAAGTGGATTCCCCTCAGTATACACACACACACACAGAGGTAAAGTGGATTCCCCTCAGTATACACACACACACACACACACACACACAGAGGTGAAGTGGATTCCCCTCAGTATACACACACACACACACACACACACACACACAGAGGTGAAGTGGATTCCCCTCAGTATACACACACACACACACACAGAGGTGAAGTGGATTCCCCTCAGTATACACACACACACACACACACACACAGAGGTGAAGTGGATTCCCCTCAGTATACACACACACACACACAGAGGTGAAGTGGATTCCCCTCAGTATACACACACACACACACACACAGAGGTGAAGTGGATTCCCCTCAGTATACACACACACACACAGAGGTGAAGTGGATTCCCCTCAGTATACACACACACACACACAGAGGTGAAGTGGATTCCCCTCAGTATACACACACACACACACACACACAGAGGTGAAGTGGATTCCCCTCAGTATACACACACACACACACACACACACAGAGGTGAAGTGGATTCCCCTCAGTATACACACACACACACACACACACAGAGGTGAAGTGGATTCCCCTCAGTATACACACACACAGAGGTGAAGTGGATTCCCCTCAGTATACACACACACAGAGGTGAAGTGGATTCCCCTCAGTATACACACACACACACACACACACAGCGGTGAAGTGGATTCCCCTCAGTATACACACACACACACACAGAGGTGAAGTGGATTCCCCTCAGTATACACACACACACACACACAGAGGTGAAGTGGATTCCCCTCAGTATACACACACACACACACACAGAGGTGAAGTGGATTCCCCTCAGTATACACACACACACACACACACACACACACACAGAGGTGAAGTGGATTCCCCTCAGTATACACACACACACACACACACACAGAGGTGAAGTGGATTCCCCTCAGTATACACACACACACACACACACACAGAGGTGAAGTGGATTCCCCTCAGTATACACACACACACACACAGAGGTGAAGTGGATTCCCCTCAGTATACACACACACACACACAGAGGTGAAGTGGATTCCCCTCAGTATACACACACACACACACAGAGGTGAAGTGGATTCCCCTCAGTATACACACACACACACACACACACACACACAGAGGTGAAGTGGATTCCCCTCAGTATACACACACACACACACACACACACACAGGTGAAGTGGATTCCCCTCAGTATACACACACACACACACAGAGGTGAAGTGGATTCCCCTCAGTATACACACACACACACACACACAGGTGAAGTGGATTCCCCTCAGTATACACACACACACACACACACAGAGGTGAAGTGGATTCCCCTCAGTATACACACACACACACACACACACAGAGGTGAAGTGGATTCCCCTCA
Source organism: Eleutherodactylus coqui (assembly GCA_035609135.1). NCBI lineage: Eukaryota > Metazoa > Chordata > Amphibia > Anura > Eleutherodactylidae > Eleutherodactylus > Eleutherodactylus coqui. The sequence continues at coordinate 771,806 of CM069407.1, read as the reverse complement.
GTATACACACACACACACACAGAGGTGAAGTGGATTCCCCTCAGTATACACACACACACACACACAGAGGTGAAGTGGATTCCCCTCAGTATACACACACACACAACACCCACACACACACACACACACAGAGGTGAAGTGGATTCCCCTCAGTATACACACACACACACACAGAGGTGAAGTGGATTCCCCTCAGTATACACACACACAGCGGTGAAGTGGATTCCCCTCAGTATACACACACACAGCGGTGAAGTGGATTCCCCTCAGTATACACACACACAGCGGTGAAGTGGATTCCCCTCAGTATACACACACACAGCGGTGAAGTGGATTCCCCTCAGTATACACACACACACACACAGCGGTGAAGTGGATTCCCCTCAGTATACACACACACACACACACACACACACACAGAGGTGAAGTGGATTCCCCTCAGTATACACACACACACACACACACACACACACAGAGGTGAAGTGGATTCCCCTCAGTATACACACACACACACACAGAGGTGAAGTGGATTCCCCTCAGTATACACACACACACACACACACAGAGGTGAAGTGGATTCCCCTCAGTATACACACACACACACACAGAGGTGAAGTGGATTCCCCTCAGTATACACACACACACACACACACACAGAGGTGAAGTGGATTCCCCTCAGTATACACACACACACACACAGAGGTGAAGTGGATTCCCCTCAGTATACACACACACACACACACAGAGGTGAAGTGGATTCCCCTCAGTATACACACACACACACACACACACACAGAGGTGAAGTGGATTCCCCTCAGTATACACACACACACACACACACAGAGGTGAAGTGGATTCCCCTCAGTATACACACACACACACACAGAGGTGAAGTGGATTCCCCTCAGTATACACACACACACACACACACAGAGGTGAAGTGGATTCCCCTCAGTATACACACACACACGCACACACACACAGAGGTGAAGTGGATTCCCCTCAGTATACGACACACACACACAGAGGTGAAGTGGATTCCCCTCAGTATACGCACACACACACAGAGGTGAAGTGGATTCCCCTCAGTATACGCACACAAACACACAGAGGTGAAGTGGATTCCCCTCAGTATACGCACACACACACAGAGGTGAAGTGGATTCCCCTCAGTATACGCACACACACACACAGAGGTGAAGTGGATTCCCCTCAGTATACGCACACACACACACAGAGGTGAAGTGGATTCCCCTCAGTATACGCACACACACACACAGAGGTGAAGTGGATTCCCCTCAGTATACGCACACACACACACAGAGGTGAAGTGGATTCCCCTCAGTATACGCACACACACACACAGAGGTGAAGTGGATTCCCCTCAGTATACGCACACACACACACAGAGGTGAAGTGGATTCCCCTCAGTATACGCACACACACACCAGAGGTGAAGTGGATTCCCCTCAGTATACGCACACACACACAGAGGTGAAGTGGATTCCCCTCAGTATACGCACACACACACAGAGGTGAAGTGGATTCCCCTCAGTATACGCACACACACACAGAGGTGAAGTGGATTCCCCTCAGTATACGCACACACACACAGAGGTGAAGTGGATTCCCCTCAGTATACGCACACACACACAGAGGTGAAGTGGATTCCCCTCAGTATACGCACACACACACAGAGGTGAAGTGGATTCCCCTCAGTATACGCACACACACACAGAGGTGAAGTGGATTCCCCTCAGTATACGCACACACACACAGAGGTGAAGTGGATTCCCCTCAGTATACGCACACACACACAGAGGTGAAGTGGATTCCCCTCAGTATACGCACACACACACAGAGGTGAAGTGGATTCCCCTCAGTATACGCACACACACACAGAGGTGAAGTGGATTCCCCTCAGTATACGCACACACACACAGAGGTGAAGTGGATTCCCCTCAGTATACGCACACACACACAGAGGTGAAGTGGATTCCCCTCAGTATACGCACACACACACAGAGGTGAAGTGGATTCCCCTCAGTATACGCACACACACACAGAGGTGAAGTGGATTCCCCTCAGTATACGCACACACACACAGAGGTGAAGTGGATTCCCCTCAGTATACGCACACACACACAGAGGTGAAGTGGATTCCCCTCAGTATACGCACACACACACAGAGGTGAAGTGGATTCCCCTCAGTATACGCACACACACACAGAGGTGAAGTGGATTCCCCTCAGTATACGCACACACACACAGAGGTGAAGTGGATTCCCCTCAGTATACGCACACACACACAGAGGTGAAGTGGATTCCCCTCAGTATACGCACACACACACAGAGGTGAAGTGGATTCCCCTCAGTATACGCACACACACACAGAGGTGAAGTGGATTCCCCTCAGTATACGCACACACACACAGAGGTGAAGTGGATTCCCCTCAGTATACGCACACACACACAGAGGTGAAGTGGATTCCCCTCAGTATACGCACACACACACAGAGGTGAAGTGGATTCCCCTCAGTATACGCACACACACACAGAGGTGAAGTGGATTCCCCTCAGTATACGCACACACACACAGAGGTGAAGTGGATTCCCCTCAGTATACGCACACACACACAGAGGTGAAGTGGATTCCCCTCAGTATACGCACACACACACAGAGGTGAAGTGGATTCCCCTCAGTATACGCACACACACACAGAGGTGAAGTGGATTCCCCTCAGTATACGCACACACACACAGAGGTGAAGTGGATTCCCCTCAGAATACGCACACACACAGAGGTGAAGTGGACTCCCCTCAGAATACGCACACACACAGAGGTGAAGTGGACTCCCCTCAGAATACGCACACACACACAGAGGTGAAGTGGACTCCCCTCAGAATACGCACACACACAGAGGTGAAGTGGACTCCCCTCAGAATACGCACACACACAGAGGTGAAGTGGACTCCCCTCAGAATACGCACACACACAGAGGTGAAGTGGACTCCCCCTCAGAATACGCACACACACAGAGGTGAAGTGGATTCCCCTCAGTATACGCACACACACACAGAGGTGAAGTGGATTCCCCTCAGTATACGCACACACACACAGAGGTGAAGTGGATTCCCCTCAGTATACGCACACACACACAGAGGTGAAGTGGATTCCCCTCAGTATACGCACACACACACAGAGGTGAAGTGGATTCCCCTCAGTATACGCACACACACACAGAGGTGAAGTGGATTCCCCTCAGTATACGCACACACACACACAGAGGTGAAGTGGATTCCCCTCAGTATACGCACACACACACAGAGGTGAAGTGGATTCCCCTCAGTATACGCACACACACACAGAGGTGAAGTGGATTCCCCTCAGTATACCGCACACACACACAGAGGTGAAGTGGATTCCCCTCAGTATACGCACACACACACAGAGGTGAAGTGGATTCCCCTCAGTATACGCACACACACACAGAGGTGAAGTGGATTCCCCTCAGTATACGCACACACACACAGAGGTGAAGTGGATTCCCCTCAGTATACGCACACACACACAGAGGTGAAGTGGATTCCCCTCAGTATACGCACACACACACAGAGGTGAAGTGGATTCCCCTCAGTATACGCACACACACACAGAGGTGAAGTGGATTCCCCTCAGTATACGCACACACACAGAGGTGAAGTGGACTCCCCTCAGAATACGCACACACACACAGAGGTGAAGTGGACTCCCCTCAGGAATACGCACACACACACAGAGGTGAAGTGGACTCCCCTCAGAATACGCACACACACAGAGGTGAAGTGGACTCCCCTCAGAATACGCACACACACAGAGGTGAAGTGGACTCCCCTCAGAATACGCACACACACAGAGGTGAAGTGGACTCCCCTCAGAATACGCACACACACAGAGGTGAAGTGGACTCCCCTCAGAATACACACACACACAGAGGTGAAGTGGACTCCCCTCAGTATACGCACACACACAGAGGTGAAGTGGACTCCCCTCAGTATACGCACACACAGAGGTGAAGTGGACTCCCCTCAGTATACGCAACAGAAGCACAGAGGTGAAGTGGACTCCCCTCAGTATACGCACACACAGAGGTGAAGTGGACTCCCCTCAGTATAACGCACACACAGAGGTGAAGTGGATTCCCCTCAGTATACACACACACTACACACACACACACACAGAGGTGAAGTGATTCCCCTCAGTATACACACACACACACACACACACACACACACACACACAGAGGGGTGAAGTGGATTCCCCTCAGTATAACACAGAGGTGAAGTGGACTCCCCTCAGTATACGCACACACAGAGGTGAAGTGGACTCCCCTCACAGAGGTGAAGTGGATTCCCCTCAGTATACACACACACACACACACACACACACAGAGGTGAAGTGGATTCCCCTCAGTATACACACACACACACACACACACACACACACACACACAGAGGTGAAGTGGATTCCCCTCAGTATACACACACACACACAGAGGTGAAGTGGATTCCCCTCAGTATACACACACACACACACACACACACACACACAGAGGTGAAGTGGATTCCCCTCAGAATACACACACACACACACACACACACACACAGAGGTGAAGTGGATTCCCCTCAGAATACACACACACACACACACACACACACACACACACAGAGGTGAAGTGGATTCCCCTCAGAATACACACACACAGAGGTGAAGTGGATTCCCCTCAGAATACACACACACAGAGGTGAAGTGGATTCCCCTCAGAATACACACACACACAGAGGTGAAGTGGATTCCCCTCAGAATACACACACACAGAGGTGAAGTGGATTCCCCTCAGAATACACACACACAGAGGTGAAGTGGATTCCCCTCAGAATACACACACACAGAGGTGAAGTGGATTCCCCTCAGAATACACACACACAGAGGTGAAGTGGATTCCCCTCCGTATACACACACACAGAGGTGAAGTGGATTCCCCTCCGTATACACACACACAGAGGTGAAGTGGATTCCCCTCCGTATACACACACACAGAGGTGAAGTGGATTCCCCTCCGTATACACACACACAGAGGTGAAGTGGATTCCCCTCCGTATACACACACACACAGAGGTGAAGTGGATTCCCCTCCGTATACACACACACACAGAGGTGAAGTGGATTCCCCTCCGTATACACACACACACACACACACACACACACACAGAGGTGAAGTGGATTTCCCCTCCGTATACACACACACACACACACACACACACAGAGGTGAAGTGGATTCCCCTCCGTATACACACACACACACACACAGAGGTGAAGTGGATTCCCCTCCGTATACACACACACACACACACACAGAGGTGAAGTGGATTCCCCTCCGTATACACACACACACACACACAGGTGAAGTGGATTCCCCTCCGTATACACACACACACACACACACAGAGGTGAAGTGGATTCCCCTCCGTATACACACACACACACACACACACACACACACACACAGAGGTGAAGTGGATTCCCCTCCGTATACACACACACACACACACACACACAGAGGTGAAGTGGATTCCCCTCCGTATACACACACACACAGAGGTGAAGTGGATTCCCCTCCGTATACACACACACACACACACACACACACAGAGGTGAAGTGGATTCCCCTCCGTATACACACACACACACACACAGAGGTGAAGTGGATTCCCCTCCGTATACACACACACACACACACACACACACAGAGGTGAAGTGGATTCCCCTCCGTATACACACACACACACAGGTGAAGTGGATTCCCCTTCGTATACACACACACACACAGGTGAAGTGGATTCCCCTTCGTATACACACACACACACAGGTGAAGTGGATTCCCCTCCGTATACACACACACACACACACAGAGGTGAAGTGGATTCCCCTCCGTATACACACACACACACACACACAGAGGTGAAGTGGATTCCCCTCCGTATACACACACACACACACACACACACACACACACACAGAGGTGAAGTGGATTCCCCTCCGTATACACACACACACACACACACAGAGGTGAAGTGGATTCCCCTCCGTATACACACACACACACAGGTGAAGTGGATTCCCCTTCGTATACACACACACACACAGGTGAAGTGGATTCCCCTTCGTATACACACACACACACAGGTGAAGTGGATTCCCCTCCGTATACACACACACACACACAGAGGTGAAGTGGATTCCCCTCCGTATACACACACACACACACAGAGGTGAAGTGGATTCCCCTCCGTATACACACACACACACACACACACACACACAGAGGTGAAGTGGATTCCCCTCCGTATACACACACACACACAGGTGAAGTGGATTCCCCTTCGTATACACACACACACACACAGGTGAAGTGGATTCCCCTTCGTATACACACACACACACAGGTGAAGTGGATTCCCCTCCGTATACACACACACACACACACAGAGGTGAAGTGGATTCCCCTCCGTATACACACACACACACACACACACAGAGGTGAAGTGGATTCCCCTCCGTATACACACACACACACACACACACACACACACACACACAGAGGTGAAGTGGATTCCCCTCCGTATACACACACACACACACACACACAGAGGTGAAGTGGATTCCCCTCCGTATACACACACACACACACACACACACAGAGGTGAAGTGGATTCCCCTCCGTATACACACACACACACACAGAGGTGAAGTGGATTCCCCTCCGTATACACACACACACACACACACACACACACACACACACAGAGGTGAAGTGGATTCCCCTCCGTATACACACACACACACACACACACACACAGAGGTGAAGTGGATTCCCCTCCGTATACACACACACACACACACACAGAGGTGAAGTGGATTCCCCTCCGTATACACACACACACAGAGGTGAAGTGGATTCCCCTCCGTATACACACACACACACACAGAGGTGAAGTGGATTCCCCTCCGTATACACACACACACACACACAGAGGTGAAGTGGATTCCCCTCCGTATACACACACACACACAGGTGAAGTGGATTCCCCTTCGTATACACACACACACACAGGTGAAGTGGATTCCCCTTCGTATACACACACACACACACACACACACACAGGTGAAGTGGATTCCCCTCCGTATACACACACACACACACACACACACACACACACACACAGAGGTGAAGTGGATTCCCCTCCGTATACACACACACACACACACACACACAGAGGTGAAGTGGATTCCCCTCCGTATACACACACACACACACACACAGAGGTGAAGTGGATTCCCCTCCGTATACACACACACACACACACACACACACACAGAGGTGAAGTGGATTCCCCTCCGTATACACACACACACACACACAGAGGTGAAGTGGATTCCCCTCCGTATACACACACACACACACAGAGGTGAAGTGGATTCCCCTCCGTATACACACACACACACACACAGAGGTGAAGTGCATTCCCCTCCGTATACACACACACACAGAGGTGAAGTGGATTCCCCTCCGTATACACACACACACACACACACACACACACAGAGGTGAAGTGGATTCCCCTCCGTATACACACACACACACACACACACAGAGGTGAAGTGGATTCCCCTCCGTATACACACACACACACACACAGAGGTGAAGTGGATTCCCCTCCGTATACACACACACAGAGGTGAAGTGGATTCCCCTCAGTATACACACACACACACACACACAGAGGTGAAGTGGATTCCCCTCCGTATACACACACACACACAGAGGTGAAGTGGATTCCCCTCCGTATACACACACACACAGAGGTGAAGTGGATTCCCCTCCGTATACACACACACACACACAGAGGTGAAGTGGATTCCCCTCCGTATACACACACACACACACAGAGGTGAAGTGGATTCCCCTCCGTATACACACACACACACACACAGAGGTGAAGTGGATTCCCCTCCGTATACACACACACACAGAGGTGAAGTGGATTCCCCTCCGTATACACACACACACACACACACAGGTGAAGTGGATTCCCCTCCGTATACACACACACACACACACACACACACACACAGAGGTGAAGTGGATTCCCCTCCGTATACACACACACACAGAGGTGAAGTGGATTCCCCTCCGTATACACACACACACACACACAGGTGAAGTGGATTCCCCTCCGTATACACACACACACACACACACACACACACACACACACACAGAGGTGAAGTGGATTCCCCTCCGTATACACACACACACACACACAGAGGTGAAGTGGATTCCCCTCCGTATACACACACACACAGGTGAAGTGGATTCCCCTCCGTATACACACACACACACACACACAGAGGTGAAGTGGATTCCCCTCCGTATACACACACACACACACACACAGAGGTGAAGTGGATTCCCCTCCGTATACACACACACACACACACACACAGAGGTGAAGTGGATTCCCCTCCGTATACACACACACACAGAGGTGAAGTGGATTCCCCTCCGTATACACACACACACAGAGGTGAAGTGGATTCCCCTCCGTATACACACACACACACAGGTGAAGTGGATTCCCCTCCGTATACACACACACACACACAGGTGAAGTGGATTCCCCTCCGTATACACACACACACACAGGTGAAGTGGATTCCCCTCCGTATACACACACACACACACACACACACACACACACAGGTGAAGTGGATTCCCCTCCGTATACACACACACACACACACACACGTGAAGTGGATTCCCCTCCGTATACACACAGACACAGAGGTGAAGTGGATTCCCCTCCGTATATATATATATATATATATATATATATATATATATATATATATACACATACATACATACATACATACACACACACACACGTGAAGTGGATTCCCCTCCGTGTATATATATATATATATATATATATATATATATATATATATACACACATACATACATACATACATACACACACACACACGTGAAGTGGATTCCCCTCCGTGTATATATATATATATATATATATATATATATATATATATATATATATATATACACATACATACATACATACACACACACACACACACACACGTGAAGTGGATTCCCCTCAGTATACACACACACAGAGGTGAAATGGATTCCACTCAGTACACACACACACACACACAGAGGTGAAATGGATTCCACTCAGTACACACACACACACAGGTGAGGTAGAGTCTTCTCAGTATACAAATCATTTCCCTAGGCTTTATAGTTTCTGAGAATAGAACTCTCATGTATCACGGATTTTCGCAGTTTTACACACATTCAATTGATTACCAATGGTGCGACCCGTTTACATTTCCGATTTAGGATATAAAGAATGGTCGTGGTAAATCTAACACTTGTGCGGTCCATCTGTGTGCCATTAGTTATATGACGTTGGGGGCCGCTTATTTTGGCGCTTAGAATTGAATAATCAAGTTGTGATTCCTTTACTTTTCCTATTTACAACCTAAAGAATGCTCCTGCCAAATTTCATGTTTGTGCAACTCCAGAAAGTTAGAGAATAAGAATTAGTGGCAAGTCAGTGAGTGAGGGCTTTCGCGATAGATATTATATATCTCAAATCACACACACAGTGATCGCAAATGGAATGAAGCTCAGTCAAGTTACACACGGATAGTGTAGGAACAACTGCAATCAAGTGGCTTGGTGATGACGTGTTATGGCCTTCAGAAACTCCATGCAGACTAGATATAGTATTACATGGACCATCTCCAGATAAATGGGAACCATGTAAATCAGTGTCACGTTGGGTCCTCCATAGAGGAAGTGACCCATTGCGGTGCTTCTCCAAGCAGAGGACTTCCTGCTATGACATCTATATGTCCTTCTGTTCCAGATCAGCCGCTCTCCACGCCCTCAATCTCAGCTGACTTCAATGTGAAGCACCCCTCCCAATACAGCCAACCACTTATAACCGTAGAGCCCGTGTCACGCAGGCACACAGCATTCTTGTATTTCACGTTCGGCCGCAGTGTTATTGTCGCAGAGATTAGAGGCGAGTATAAAACATTGTTTAAGCTAAAAACATGAGAACGTTCACAAAATACAGGAGAGCTTCCTGGACTGCACTTGGAAGGCGACGCATAATTACTCCTCTGCAGTCCAGCAACAAGAGCCTTATGAAAGTCCGAGTCCCAATGAAGTGAGACGTCTGCCACATTGTCAGCTAATAGGGCCCTTCAAACTTACCCTCATGAGAATCAAATCTGCTTCTGGGCCCCAGAACGTAGGTAGAAGTCGTCTCTGTCACACAGGTCACCAGTATTCTAAATGGAGGTCCAGGCCCAGGAACTTCCAGTTCTGCCTCTGCTGCATATCACTGTCAGGTTGTGGTGCTGGGACCTGTTGTTCTCTATGGGCTTCCAGGTGCACACCTTCGCAGGTGTGGGATAATTGAGCTGGCTGGGTGTGATGTTTGTCCAGGTAGCCTATCCCCACTGGTCTGCTGCTCATATATACCAGCCCCCTGGCTGGAGGGAGCTGGTTTCCTCCTTGTTTGCATTCATGCTTGTTCTGTAGATGTGAGCTGCAATGTGTTCTGTGTGTCTGTGCTGGGTGCCAGACGTGGGGTTGGATCATTTACCACCTCTAGGCAAGTTAGGGTCTTAGGTTGTAGCGTGGGGCTGTCCCTAGTGGGACAATTGCCCCGCATGCAGGCAGGATTCATGGGGTGAGTTGTCTTGTGAGAGTAGGGACTCGCGAGACAATAAGGACCCTTGTAGTAGCTCGTGGGCTTAAGTATCTTGGCCAAAATGCGAAACCTTGTACTGTAGCAATTCCATCTGTGTAAGCGTGCAGGTATGAAGGTGTTTGGGGCGTTTGTCAGCGTGTTATGTCTGCCCGTGAGTCCAGGTCGCAGTTTTCGAGTTCCTCAGTTCTTGTCTGAGCTTGGCAAAACAATCACTACCAGTGTTATGGTAAATGGATGGCATTGAGGGGCAGATATGGAGTATTTCACAACACACTCGATGCCTCAATACATCCCAGTTCAAGATCTTTTTGTCGTCAGCGATTCTGAACTTGCCTACTTACATCCAGAAGACTGCGTCCTGCTCACGGCTGCGGGTGGCAGTCAGCTTAGACCAGCGAGTCCAACTTGTGGACCAGGATGGCGATAAATGTGGTTCACTGGGGTACATTCACCATTTACTGCACCAGAAAAATGCCGGGGGGCCGACTGCTTCATTATAAACAGGGTGCGCTGCTGTCAGTGACAACTACATGCGGCCGGCCCCGTGTACAAGAGCCGCAGCGGCCTGTCTGCCCAACTACTACTGTGTCAGTCACTGTGGAGAGCCCCCGCATTGGTCCAGCACTTGAGTCCCGCCTCCAGGTCGTGCTGATCACGTGACACACTGGAGGTGCCTAGACATGGTCAGCAGCTGCTATACTGATGCTCCAATCATGCAGGGGACCCTCGTTCTCATGATCAGTGGAGGTCCCAGTAGTCGGACCCCCAGCAGACACTTATCTGCTATCCTAAGGCCGTGGGACGCCCCTTTAAGATACAACATCCCCGACAGGTTCTGTCCTGAAGGGATCAGCTATATCTCGCTGCAGATCCTAACCTGCCTTTTGCTGCTCTTACATCTGCGGCAAAGGCTCTGGGAAGCAAGAAAGGGGCATCCCCGCGGCCGAACGGGTCCGTCTTGTGACAGAACTGGACAGACCCCATTGACTAGGAGGTCCGTTCGGTTTCCGCTCAGTTTCCCGGCACTTGACATTAAGTCCCGCGTGCTGCACCATTTCTTCCGGTATTTCATCAGGGAGGCCCTATTCATAGATTTCCACTCCAGTCAATCTGCTAATCTCCTTAAGAAGGTCCAGTAGATCACTCACTCTGGATCTAATCGAAAAGTATCAACTCTGCAGTCCTGGAAGTGTAATCTAATGAAGGATCTGGTGACACCGACCACGGCAAGCCACCCAACGACAGAAATCTTAGGGGGGTTAGCCGGATGGTTCAGAGATATTGTCACACAACCCCTCAGATAACAGCCGGGCTTGATGGCGGCACTCCACAAGTAGTCTGGACTCCACGGCTCTACAGTCACCGGGAAACTACGTCATCAATACATGGTTAGCTGCACCAACGTAAGGGAGAGAAAGTCAGAGGCGGCGTATGCTTGTACCTGCTGAGAGTTTGGACACACGGACGGACACACACACACACACACACACACACACACACACACACACACACACACACACACACACACACACACACACACACCCACCCCTCCACCTCCTCCTCCCCCGCTCTATTACTCCCAGCTCCTCACCACCTCCCCGTACCTAGCTCCTCACCCCATTACACCCGGTCATCCCCACCCCGAACCTACTACTCCCGTCTCCTCACCATCCCCCGCTCCATTACTCCCAGCTCCTCACCACCTCCCCGTACCTAGCTCCTGACCCCATTACACCCGGTCATCCCCACCCCGAACCTACTACACCCGTCTCCTCACCCCAATACTCCAGTCTCCTCACCATCCCCCGCTACATTACTCCTGGCTCCTCACCACCTCTCCATACCTAGCTCCTAACCCCATTACACCCGACTCCCCCCCTTCCCCAACCCATTACACCCGGCTCCATTACTCCTGGGTCCTCACCACCTATCCGTACCTAGCTCCTAACTCCATTACTCCCGCCTCTTCCCTACCCTCCCCCAACCCCACTACTCTAGGCTCCTCACCATCCCCTGCTCCATTACTCCCGGCTCCTCACAAACCTCCCCGTACCTAGCTCCTGACCCCAATACACCTGGCTCTTCCCCACCCCCTCGACCCCACTACACCCGTCTCCTCACCAATCCCTGCTCCATTACTCCTGGCTCCTCACCACCTCCCCGTACCTAGCTCCTGACCCCATTACACCCAGCTCCTTCCCCGACCGCACTACACCCGTCTCCTCATCATACCCCATTTCATTACTCCCGGCTCCTCACCACCTCCCCGTACCTAGCTCATGACCCCATTACACCCGGCTCCTTACCCCATTACTCCCGGCTCCTCACTGCCTCCCCGTACCTAGTTCATGACCCCATAACACCCGGCTCCTCACCATCCCTTGCTCCATTACACCCAGCTCCTTCCCCGACCGCACTACACCCGTCTTCATCATACCCCATTTCATTACTCCCGGCTCCTCACCACCTCCCCGTACCTAGCTCATGACCCCATTACACCCGGCTCCTTACCCCATTACTCCCGGCTCCTCACCACCTCCCCGTACCTAGCTCATGACCCCATTACACCCGGCTCCTTACCCCATTACTCCCGGCTCCTCACCACCTCCCCGTACCTAGCTCATGACCCTATTACACCCGGCTCCTTACCCCATTACACCCGGCTCCTCACCATCCCTTGCTCCATTACTCCTGGCTCCTCAACACCTCCCCGTACCTAGCTCATGACCCCATTACACCTGGTCATCCCCACCCCGAACCCACTACACCCGGCTCCTCACCCCATAACTCCCGGCTTCTCACTATTCCCCGCTCCATTACACTTGGCTCCTCCCCCGACCGCACTACACCCGTCTCCTCATCATCCCCCACTTCATTACACCCGACTCCTCACCCCCACTACACCTGACTCCTCACCACCCCCCTGTATCTAGCTCCTGGCCCCATTACACCCGGATCCTGAACCCCTATCACCCCCCCCCCCTTCCTCACCACCCCCATTCTTCACAACCCTCATCCGCCCTGCTCATCCAGCTTTCCACCCTCCTCTGCACACACCCCTCACCTAGCCCAGCTCGTGACCCCCATTACCTCAGCCCCCTCCTGACCCCCATTACACCCGGCTCCCCCCTACCCCCAGTACCTCAGTCCCCTCCTCACCCCCATTACACCCGGCTCCCCCCGTACCCCAGTCCCCTCCTCACCCCCATTACACCCGGCTCCCCCCGTACCCCCAGTACCCTCCTCACCCCCATTACACCCGGCTCCCCCCGTACCCCCAGTACCTCAGTCCCCTCCTCACCCCCATTACACCCGGCTCCCCCCGTACCCCCAGTACCTCAGTCCCCTCCTCACCCCCATTACACCCGGCTCCCCCCCGTACCCCAGTCCCCTCCTCACCCCCATTACACCCGGCTCCCCCCGTACCCCCAGTACCTCAGTCCCCTCCTCACCCCCATTACACCCGGCTCCCCCTGTACCCCCAGTACCTCAGTCCCCTCCTCACCCCCATTACACCCGGCTCCCCTAGTACCCCAGTCCCCTCCTCACCCCCATTACACCCGGCTCCCCCCGTACCCCCAGTACCTCAGTTCCCTCCTCACCCCCATTACACCCGGCTCCCCCCGTACCCCCAGTACCTCAGTCCCCTCCTCACCCCCATTACACCCGGCTCCCCCCCGTACCCCCAGTACCTCAGTCCCCTCCTCACCCCCATTACACCCGGCTCCCCCCCGTACCCCCAGTACCTCAGTCCCCTCCTCACCCCCATTACACCCGGCTCCCCCCGTACCCCAGTCCCCTCCTCACCCCCATTACACCCGGCTCCCCCTGTACCCCCAGTACCTCAGTCCCCTCCTCACCCCCATTACACCCGGCTCCCCCCGTACCTCAGTCCCCTCCTCACCCCCATTACACCCGGCTCCCCCCGTACCTCAGTCCCCTCCTCACCCCCATTACACCCGGCTCCCCCCGTACCTCAGTCCCCTCCTCACCCCCATTACACCCGGCTCCCCCCCGTACCCCAGTCCCCTCCTCACCCCCATTACACCCGGCTCCCCCCTACCCCCAGTACCTCAGTCCCCTCCTCACCCCCATTACACCCGGCTCCCCCCGTACCCCAGTCCCCTCCTCACCCCCATTACACCCGGCTCCCCCCGTACCCCCAGTACCTCAGTCCCCTCCTCACCCCCATTACATCCGGCTCCCCCTGTACCTCTGTCCCCTCCTCACCCCCATTACACCCGGCTCCCCCCCGTACCCCAGTCCCCTCCTCACCCCCATTACACCCGGCTCCCCCCCGTACCCCAGTCCCCTCCTCACTCCCATTACACCCGGCTCCCCCCGTACCCCCAGTACCTCAGTCCCCTCCTCACCCCCATTACACCCGGCTCCCCCTGTACCCCCAGTACCTCAGTCCCCTCACCCCCATTACACCCGGCTCCCCCCGTACCCCCAGTACCTCAGTCCCCTCCTCACCCCCATTACACCCGGCTCCCCCCGTACCTCAGTCCCCTCCTCACCCCCATTACACCCGGCTCCCCCCCGTACCCCAGTCCCCTCCTCACCCCCATTACACCCGGCTCCCCCCTACCCCCAGTACCTCAGTCCCCTCCTCACCCCCATTACACCCGGCTCCCCCCGTACCCCAGTCCCCTCCTCACCCCCATTACACCCGGCTCCCCCCGTACCCCCAGTACCTCAGTCCCCTCCTCACCCCCATTACATCCGGCTCCCCCCGTACCCCCAGTACCTCAGTCCCCTCCTCACCCCCATTACACCCGGCTCCCCCCGTACCCCCAGTACCTCAGTCCCCTCCTCACCCCCATTACACCCGGCTCCCCCCGTACCCCCAGTACCTCAGTCCCCTCCTCACCCCCATTACACCCGGCTCCCCCCGTACCCCCAGTACCTCAGTCCCCTCCTCACCCCCATTACACCCGGCTCCCCCCGTACCCCCAGTACCTCAGTCCCCTCCTCACCCCCATTACACCCGGCTCCCCCCGTACCTCAGTCCCCTCCTCACCCCCATTACACCCGGCTCCCCCCCGTACCCCAGTCCCCTCCTCACCCCCATTACACCCGGCTCCCCCCTACCCCCAGTACCTCAGTCCCCTCCTCACCCCCATTACACCCGGCTCCCCCCGTACCCCAGTCCCCTCCTCACCCCCATTACACCCGGCTCCCCCCGTACCCCCAGTTCCTCAGTCCCCTCCTCACCCCCATTACATCCGGCTCCCCCCGTACCTCAGTCCCCTCCTCACCCCCATTACACCCGGCTCCCCCCCCCCGTACCCCAGTCCCCTCCTCACCCCCATTACACCCGGCTCCCCCCGTACCTCAGTCCCCTCCTCACCCCCATTACACCCGGCTCCCCCCGTACCCCAGTCCCCTCCTCACCCCCATTACACGCGGCTCCCTCCTACCCCCAGTACCTCAGTCCCCTCCTCACCCCCATTACACCCGGCTCCCCCCGTACCCCCAGTACCTCAGTCCCCTCCTCACCCCCATTACACCCGGCTCCCCCCGTACCCCAGTCCCCTCCTCACCCCCATTACACCCGGCTCCCCCCGTACCCCCAGTACCTCAGTCCCCTCCTCACCCCCATTACACCCGGCTCCCCCCGTACCTCAGTCCCCTCCTCACCCCCATTACACCCGGCTCCCCCCCGTACCCCAGTCCCCTCCTCACCCCCATTACACCCGGCTCCCCCCTACCCCCAGTCCCCTCCTCACCCCCATTACACCCGGCTCCCCCCGTACCCCAGTCCCCTCCTCACCCCCATTACACCCGGCTCCCCCCTACCCCCAGTACCTCAGTCCCCTCCTCACCCCCATTACACCCGGCTCCCCCCGTACCCCAGTCCCCTCCTCACCCCCATTACACCCGGCTCCCCCCGTACCTCAGTCCCCTCCTCACCCCCATTACACCCGGCTCCCCCCGTACCCCAGTCCCCTCCTCACCCCCATTACACCCGGCTCCCCCCGTACCCCCCGTACCTCAGTCCCCTCCTCACCCCCATTACACCCGGCTCCCCCCCCCGTACCCCAGTCCCCTCCTCACCCCCATTACACCCGGCTCCCCCCCCCGTACCCCAGTCCCCTCCTCACCCCCATTACACCCGGCTCCCCCCCCCCGTACCCCAGTCCCCTCCTCACCCCCAGTCCCCTCCTGACCCCATTACACCCGGCACGCGGGAGGGCTACGGACACTGCACAGCTGTAACAAGGCCGGAGGCATCTGTAGGGCCAAAGTTACAAGCAGTATCACGTGACTCGAGTCCTGGAAGTCCCCTCCTGTGTATACAGCTCCCACCCGGGAAGGCTGAAGGAGGGCAGCAGGACCCCCGACTGACGAGCTTCTTCCGGCCACCCCTTCTTCCCGGCTAACGAGCCTCTTCCGCCTGGCCGGCCCATCACCTCTCCTGCCTCCACTTCCCCGACCACCCGCTCTTCTCGTAAGCCGCCATTGCCCCGCCCTTCCCTCCTCGTGACGTCAGAGGCGTGGTCTCTGGAGCGCGGAGCGATTGGTCGATCCCCCGCTGCTTTCCACCAATCAGGAAGGCGGCCCGTGATAGTGCGAATAGCGCTGGAGGGGGATCTCAGTCAGTCAGTCAGCGCCGCTGGGAGGAGGAGGAGGTGGAGGAGGAGGAAGGCTTCTCCCACCGCCAGCTCCTCCAACCGACACGGTCAGACACCGGGATCCGGGGCCCCGCAGGTGAGCCGGGCAGAGGATGCTGGGGACCAGCAGGCGGCGGGGGCAGAGCCGGGATGTAGGCGCCGTTATGTGGAGAGCTCTGTGCGCAGGCGCAGTGGTGTCAGCCTGTGTCCATCCATCCGTGTGTCGCCCCGTCTGTCAGCCGTCCATGTGTCGCCCTGTGTGTCCTGCTGATCCGCCCAGTAATCTCATCTAATCTCTGGAATCTAGATGGCTGCCGGCATCGTCCGCCGTGGAGCGTCACTGCGAGGCGTCGCTAAAAGTGCGTGGAGTCACGGCGTAGGATCTCCGCTGACCGCATTGTGCCCTTTGGTCGATGCGGCGCCCCTCGCGGCATCTCTGGTCGTCGCGGCATCTCTGGTCGTCGCGGCATCTCTGGTCGTCGCGGCAGCCCTGGTCTTCGCGGCATCTCTGGTCGTCGCGGCAGCCCTGGTCTTCGCGGCATCTCTGGTCGTCGCGGCAGCCCTGGTCTTCGCGGCATCTCTGGTCGTCGCGGCAGCCCTGGTCTTCGCGGCATCTCTGGTCGTCGCGGCAGCCCTGGTCGTCGCGGCAGCCCTGGTCGTCGCGGCATCTCTGGTCGTCGCGGCATCTCTGGTCGTCGCGGCATCTCTGGTCGTCGCGGCATCTCTGGTCGTCGCGGCATCCCTGGTCGTCGCGGCAGCCCTGGTCGTCGCGGCAGCCCTGGTCGTCGCGGCAGCCCTGGTCGTCGCGGCAGCCCTGGTCGTCGCGGCAGCCCTGGTCGTCGCGGCAGCCCTGGTCGTCGCGGCATCTCTGGTCGTCGCGGCATCTCTGGTCGTCGCGGCGGCCCTGGTCGTCGCGGCATCTCTGGTCGTCGCGGCGGCCCTGGTCGTCGCGGCATCTCTGGTCGTCGCGGCATCTCTGGTCGTCGCGGCATCTCTGGTCGTCGCGGCGGCCCTGGTCGTCGCGGCGGCCCTGGTCGTCGCGGCGGCCCTGGTCGTCGCGGCACGCGGCGGCCCTGGCCGTCGCGGGGGCCCGTCGGGGCAGCCCTGGCCGTCGCGGGGGCCCGTCGGGGCAGCCCTGGTCGTCGGGGCAGCCCTGGTCGTCGCGGGGGCCCGTCGGGGCAGCCCTGGTCGTCGCGGGGGCCCGTCGGGGCAGCCCTGGTCGTCGGGGCAGCCCTGGTCGTCGCGGGGCCCCTCGCGGCATCTCTGGTCGTCGGGGCAGCCCTGGTCGTCGCGGGGCCCCTCGCGGCAGCCCTGGCCGTCGGGGCAGCCCTGGTTGTCGCGGCCGCTGTGGTCAGTTCGCCACCCCATCCGGGAGACTGATGACCCGAGCCCCGGATCTTTTGGTGGCTTTCTGCTGCGGGTCGCCGCGGATCTTTTGGTGGCTTTCTGCTGCGGATCGCCGCGGATCCTTTGGTGGCTTTCTGCTGCGGATCGCCGCGGATCCTTTGGTGGCTTTCTGCTGCGGATCGCCGCGGATCCTTTGGTGGCTTTCTGCTGCGGATCGCCGCGGATCCTTTGGTGGCTTTCTGCTGCGGATCGCCGCGGATCCTTTGGTGGCTTTCTGCTGCGGATCGCCGCGGATCCTTTGGTGGCTTTCTGCTGCGGATCGCCGCGGATCCTTTGGTGGATTTCTGCTGCGGATCGCCGCGGATCCTTTGGTGGATTTCTGCTGCGGATCGCCGCGGATCCTTTGGTGGATTTCTGCTGCGGATCGCCGCGGATCCTTTGGTGGATTTCTGCCGCGGATCCTTTGGTGGATTTCTGCCGCGGGTCACGGCGGATCTTTTGGTGGCTTTCTGCCGCGGGTCGCCGCGGATCTTTTGGTGGCTTTCTGCTGCGGGTCGCCGCGGATCTTTTGGTGGCTTTCTGCTGCGGGTCGCCGCGGATCTTTTGGTGGCTTTCTGCTGCGGGTCGCCGCGGATCTTTTGGTGGCTTTCTGCTGCGGGTCGCCGCGGATCTTTTGGTGGCTTTCTGCTGCGGGTCGCCGCGGATCCTTTGGTGGCTTTCTGCTGCGGGTCGCCGCGGATCCTTTGGTGGCTTTCTGCTGCGGGTCGCCGCGGATCCTTTGGTGGCTTTCTGCTGCGGGTCGCCGCGGATCCTTTGGTGGCTTTCTGCTGCGGGTCGCCGCGGATCCTTTGGTGGCTTTCTGCCGCGGATCCTTTGGTGGCTTTCTGCCGCGGATCTTTTGGTGGCTTTCTGCTGCGGGTCGCCGCGGATCTTTTGGTGGCTTTCTGCTGCGGGTCGCCGCGGATCTTTTGGTGGCTTTCTGCTGCGGGTCGCCGCGGATCTTTTGGTGGCTTTCTGCTGCGGGTCGCCGCGGATCTTTTGGTGGCTTTCTGCTGCGGGTCGCCGCGGATCCTTTGGTGGCTTTCTGCTGCGGGTCGCCGCGGATCCTTTGGTGGCTTTCTGCTGCGGGTCGCCGCGGATCCTTTGGTGGCTTTCTGCTGCGGGTCGCCGCGGATCCTTTGGTGGCTTTCTGCCGCGGATCCTTTGGTGGCTTTCTGCCGCGGATCCTTTGGTGGCTTTCTGCCGCGGATCGCAGCGGATCCTTTGGTGGATTTCTGCTGCGGATCTTTGGCGGATTTTTGCGGCGGATCAGCTGTAAGAATTGATGTAGCATTTTTTTTTTCATCTCAGTATGGATTTCCAATCTACGCTGGATGCCGTCCGGCTTCAGATTCCCCCAAACCTCAGTGGGAGGTTAAGATGTGATGGATTCCATGGGGAGTCCCCTGAATTGCGCGTTGTTAGCCACCGTGCTGCGTCTTGTGGGATAGCGCAGCATGCGTTGTCTGCGCCGCTCTCTCCGTAGTTACATCGTCTCCTCGCTACACTTGGCACGTAATAAACGGCGTCGCTCTCTGGCGACCCGACTGTCCGTATGGTACAAGGGATCCTGTCCTAACAGAGGTAGTACTGTCTGTCCGTACATAGGGGGCAGCACCTCCTTGAATCCCTGTGACGTTCTGATGAAAGGGTCCTGCGTCTGGTGACATTGTGTCGCTCCTATGTAAGACAATGTATCTGTGGACCGGTGTGATCAGTTGATCCTCTGTATCTGCGGACCGGTGTGATCAGTTGATCCTCTGTATCTGCGGACCGGTGTGATCAGTTGATCCTCTGTATCTGCGGACCGGTGTGATCAGTTGATCCTCTGTATCTGCGGACCGGTGTGATCAGTTGATCCTCTGTATCTGCGGACCGGTGTGATCAGTTGATCCTCTGTATCTGCGGACCGGTGTGATCAGTTGATCCTCTGTATCTGCGGACCGGTGTGATCAGTTGATCCTCTGTATCTGCGGACCGCTGTGATCAGTTGATCCTCTGTATCTGCGGACCGCTGTGATCAGTTGATCCTCTGTATCTGCGGACCGCTGTGATCAGTTGATCCTCTGTATCTGCGGACCGCTGTGATCAGTTGATCCTCTGTATCTGCGGACCGCTGTGATCAGTTGATCCTCTGTATCTGCGGACCGCTGTGATCAGTTGATCCTCTGTATCTGCGGACCGCTGTGATCAGTTGATCCTCTGTATCTGCGGACCGCTGTGATCAGTTGATCCTCTGTATCTGCGGACCGCTGTGATCAGTTGATCCTCTGTATCTGCGGACCGCTGTGATCAGTTGATCCTCTGTATCTGCGGACCGCTGTGATCAGTTGATCCTCTGTATCTGCGGACCGCTGTGATCAGTTGATCCTTGGGATGCGGTTTTTAAGAGGTAGACTCCTTAAAGGGACCTCTCAGCTTTTCCCCCTGTAGGTTGTTTGCTGCGATCTCGGCTTCTGTGACGGTGGGTAGTGTCCGCTCTTCCGTTGGCGGATCGCCTGAGATGTAGAACGCGTCGCTCGTTACGTTGTTTCCATGTGGGCAGGCGGTGAGTGGATTGGGGTGAAGGATCCTTCATGCGACGGCCCGTCCTCTGCGCAGGCGGTGTAAGCAGCCCGATCAGCTGGTAGGGGTCTGACGATTGGCAGTACAAACTGCTGGTCGTTGGGCCGTTTAAAGGGCACTAGGGTTCATCTGTTTGCAGTAGAATCTGCGGGGCCGGAGCCTGAGAACCTGCTGCTGCGGCGCTGCGTGCGGGGGAGCGCCTTGTGCTGCACAATCCAGTGAATCTGCGCCACAGTTCAATCAGTGGGATGTGGAAAAGGCGCCCAAATCTTCCACCGTGTGAACGGACCCTGAAACGTCTCCTGCGCTTTCTGTCCTTTTGGTTATGGGGGAGGGGCTGCGTGATGCGATCCTTTCAGACCGAATTCCTGGACAGTCCGTAAAAAAATTCCCAGGGTCCGTTTAAAAATAAATCCCCGGTTTTGTTTGTTGGGCGCAGATGTCGAGGCGTGTGACCCGCTGCGACCTTGTAGTGACGTCTGGGGGGGTCGTGGCTCTGATAGTACGCGCTCGGCAGTCTTGGCAGCGAGTGCCGGCTACTTCACACGCGGTAACCTTTATCAAGATGTGCGTGTCATCACTGAGCGGCGCCGCGCCCACCGCCGTCGTGACCCAGAAGACCTTGAGTTGGCGCTGTTGTCCCCTCGATTCCAGTTTTGAGAGATTTCTGGATGGATCGAGTCCTTTGCTCCTAGTAACCTTACTCTTTTTCTTCTCTGTTAGGCACCCGATCAGCTCTGCGTGGGCAAGATGGCCGTCACCCTGGAGACGATCAAGAAGATGGGATTTCTTATATTCAAAATGGTTTTCCGGTTCGCTTTCATGGTGGTCAACAACACGGTTGCCATTCCGTCCTACGTGTTATATCTAGTGGCGCTGCAGCCGCTCAGACTTGTAGACAGTAGACTCTTCTGGTATATTGAAGGAGTCATGTTTAAATGGCTCTTGGCTATGGTGGCATCCTGGGGCTGGACAGCGGGGTACACAGGTAAGTGTTGGGGGGCACTTACTTTATGTACATGCACGGTATAAAGATTCCTGAAGGTGAAATTAGTGGAAATCCATTGGCTGCCTGTGGAGGAGGATCCGGGGCGGTGTGGTGGTCACGCATGTGTGCCGTCGCTGCACCTCTGTCAGTGGGACTTTGGGGAGAGCGGAGCGCTTGAACTTCACAATCTGTGGCGGTCCTATTGAAATGAATGAAGCAACAGTGTGCATGTGTGGCCGCGGCACCGTTCATTCGCTGAAGTCATTGTTGGGATCAGCGGGGATCTCTGCGGTCAGATCATGATTAGTGTATTATTCACTGCCCCGTGGAGAGAGCTTATTTTGGTGACTGAACCCGTTTAGGGCTCGCGGGTGTCCCCCACTCCAGGACCTTCTGCACACAAGCCCATTTCCAGCTGTACTCCCTGTAGACATGCTGACTGTTTCCCCCGGCAGTGAGCTTCCTGTAGGCCGTATGTAGGGATCTCACTGAATGCACATATCACATAGGACACCGGATGACTGACTGCTAGGACCCCCTATAATCACCAGCCGCTGTGTACCACCCCCAATACCCTTCATGCCTGTGGGGCAGACGGGTAGTGGAACACAACTGATGGTCTGTGAATGGCGCGGTGGTCACGCATGCGCACTGCAGGAGGGAGCGCTGTTGTCACCGCTGCAGACGCCCTGAGAATAGGCCATAATGTATGACTTGTACTCCGGCGGCTCCGCACACCGGCTCGATTAGTCCTGACTGGACGTGTAATGTGCTGCTACCTACTGAGGGGGGCGCTGCCCGCACTCCAGTCACATCCCAAGCAGTAGAACTGCAGTGAATGAGTCACGGACCGTCGCAAAGCGTTTTCTGGAAGTCCATACTGTGGCGCGGCGTGCTGAGTGTTCGGCGGCCTGGATGTATAGAGCGCTTCGTCTTTAGTGCGGATGCTCTTGACGCCGATCCGCTTTCTATGTCGCTGAGACTGCTGTCCTGTGACCAACAGCCGCTCTCTTAAAGGGACGCTTTGCCTTTATTGTTGTGCCGCCATTAGCGCTTGGCTGTTTCCGTAACGCCCACAACTCTTCATCTGGTGTCCTGCGGCATTCAGTTGGGTTCTTCCATGAAGGGTACCCCGCTGCGCTGGCCGTCCTGCGGGGGGCGCTCTCTTTGAGTGCAGCCAATTAAAGGTGCTTTCATGGTGAACAATCCGCACGTCTTTACATGTGGATTGTGCGGCAGATTTGTCCATGACGGATTTTTACGTTGTGTGAAAGTGCCCTGATGGCTCTGAGCGCCCTCTTAGGTGCGTGATAAGGCAGAGTTATCACACCCGGGATTCCCAATGCCCGCGTTCCCATCTGTCTGCCGCATCTTTCTGCTATTTGCTCTTTTTTGCTCCATCGCCTACGTTTCCCTTTGGCGCCTCCGTTTTATCGCATTGCACGAACTTGCGATATTCATGTGGTTTCAACAGTAGAAACTCCTATTGACGTTTATCAAATCGCAGGCAGCAGCGGGGAGAAGTACTGCTGCCGCTCAGACACTGCATGAACGAGAATGCAATATTGCTCCGTGGCAATATCGCGCTCGCCAGTGCAAAGCATGCCTTAGTGGCCAAATGATTTGTGTATTTGGTCCACTAGGAGAACTGTCCTGCCCCCAAATACAGGTCCTAATAGGGGTTTTCAAGGTCTTAGAGATTGCTGTATATGCCATGTCATTGGGGGTCTCAGTACCCACCACGATCTGCTATTTGTAGGGTCTGCAGCACTCGGGCATCTTTATTGTATATTGGGCACAGCGCTATGCAAAGTATAGTGGTGGGGCCAGGTACTGCAGCTCAGACCAATTCAATTGAATGTGATGCCACAGACTGGAAAAAGACGCCATTGCACTCTCTCGTTAGCTGATTGCTGAGATGTCACAACTGACTGCTGGCCGGTAGAGGATTCAAACTCAATCGCTGCTAGTGGCTAATGAGCCCATGTACCTCGCAATGAGGTCCCAAAGGTCTTTCACCTCGTATGCAAATTGCCAGAAAAGGATTAGGCCGCTGAGCTAACCCCCCTGTTACACAGGGACCCCATTAGCTCAATAGCCTTGCAGTGCTGGGGGCCAGCGTCTCGTGAATCTCCACTATAGATTGTGAGCCCCCAGGGGGGCGGCGCACTGGATTCCGCACCAATAACCCTCCATTGCAGACTATGGAAAAATGATTTCTCTTGCACAGGAGTGGAAACCAATTGCGATTTCCACTGGCGGATGAAAAATCGCAGCATCCTCCTTTTTACTGCGGTTCCCGCACGGACGGCTTCCGTTGGCATTGCGGACAGGCCGCGGATTCTGTGGGAAGAGCAGGAGTCTGAAGACATAAAAAATGTTTACTGCGCATGTGCGACAGCCGGCACCTCCGCACACATCCACAGGACAGAAGTTCAAGACACGGACAGGTATGCAGGGTCGCAGTCAGACTAATTTCGTGCAGGACTCGCCATGCGGAATCTGTGCGCGCCCGTGGGTATGAGGCCTATGTGATTCTAATCTGTGTACAGCGCTGCGGACTCTGTATGTGCTATGTAAATGAGTAAAGCACACATGGAGCCGGGATGGATCGGCCGCTCACCAGCAGAACTCTGCTTGACCAGATGACTCTCCTCTGCTGACTTGCATATGGGACGGGGTAACATTGCAGAGGTACTCGGGCTCATTAGGAAGAGAGGGCATTACAAGTGACTGATTTTTCATTGCCTGCTGGCAGTTTTAGGGGTGAGATGTGGTTCCCTTGTCCAGTTGTAGACTATATGTCTGCCTTTAGGATCAGCCGTTTGCTGGGATGGTACTCTTTTGCACTGAGTTGACTTCTGCATGAAGCAGACGGCTCCGTTCCTGCTGTAGTGGCCAGGCTTAGTATTGTAGGCTGTGTCCCCATTTATTTCAATGATGGCATTGGCTGCAATACCAAGCATGGCCACTGCAGTGTGAATGGAGCGGTCTGCTCTCTGTAGAAATCAACTCGGTGCAGGAGAGCACCTGCTTAGTGAATGGCTGATCTGCGGGGATCCTGGGCAGCTAACCCCACTGATCTACTATTGGCCGCCTGCAGACGGCCGGGTCGGATCCCGCTGCGAGAATTCTTGCAGCAGGACCCGAGCCCCTGCAGAGAGCAGCACGTCACTCACCTGCTCGCGCGACCCTGGATCTTTCATCAGCCGGCGCATGCGCAGACCGGAGCCGGCAGCCGGGGAGTGACACTTCTGTGCGGGGCTCTGAGAGACCCGCACAGAGATAGAGCATGCCGTGACTTCACGCAGACAAAGTGCGGCCGTCTGCATAGGATTGCGTATTATAATGCAATCCTATGCAGGCGTGTACGGGCAGGAATTCTGCAGGGTATCCCGCCGCGGAATTTCCGCCCGTGTGCAGGGGGCCATTGATGGACTATTCCGAGGCCTAATAGTTTACAACTGGAAAGCCCTTTTAAGGGTCACTTGCCGTTCAGTCATTGGGTGAAGGTTCCCTCGCCAGTCATTGGGCCGTGTAGTAGTGCAAACAATCAGCTCACAAATGAAACTCTTGTTTGTTGACTTAGTGGCTTGTCTGCTTGCTGGTTGGCGGCGCACGTGGAAATAGGAGCTGACCAATGGCAGCTCTACGCGGATGACTTGTATTAACGATGGTCTCCGTGGTCGTCCAAGTCGGCCTGTAGATGAGTCACTCGCGTTGATTGGCGTGCTCTGTGTGCGTCCCACGCTCTAGGCGATCACCGGTCTTCACCGGAGCCTGACCCGCTGCGATGAGCGGAGCGCCGCCACAACCCTTTAGTGTGAGGAAATGGGTAGAACACAAAGTTACCGAAACCCCGGCTGGTTTTAGCACACGCCGCCGCCGCACGCCGTGTCTGATCTTTCCTTACAGGATTCCCGTTGAACATAACTCTAGTCTGTAATTCAAGCCAAGTAGTAATTACAGATTACAGTAAGCCAGCGTACGCCGTCCGCGTCCCCAGAGGCGCCGTGTGTTAGCGCCCGGGGCTTAGAGCAACGTGATGCGAATGCCTTCACAGCAATTCCCTAAACGGCTTCTGGTAAGTTCTTATGGGAGTTCGTGGCCCTTATAATGCTGGTGTTACACGGGTGAGAATGGCGCAACTTGTTTGCCCGGGTTGGTGACATCACCATCAGCTTGTTTTTGGATTGGCCAGCATGTTTAGACGATTCGTGTTGGGAGTCCCGCAGTTCGTGTTCGCTTGTCGCTCTGTTTCACATCTTATGAATGAATGGCGGTTAAACGGCGAGCGAAAACCTCACGATTGTTCACCGCAGGCTCGTGTTTAAACTGAACGATTACACGGAGTGAGCAGATCGGCGGCTCACAGTGACTTTTGTGCGCTGAATTCACATCCGTTTTTTTCTGCCACGTAAGGTTTTCCAGTTCTGGGGAATGTCATCCGATCGCTGCTGTTGTGTATTTTTTATCACATCTGCCGATACAATTCATCCAGTCGGAAGTGATTGTGCAACTATTTCCCAATCGTTGTTACACGCCGCGGGCTGACTGAGCACTATAGGGGTAGGTTTATGTAACCTATAGGGATCCTCCGCCAGTAAGCTGTCATTAGTGAACGGTGTTTACAGGTCATTGGTCTAAATCCTAAAACAAAAATACATGTTTGGTATCGCCGCGTCCGTAAAAGTCTGATCTATCAAAGTAATGCCTTGTTTACCCCGCATGGTGAGCGGCAGCCGAAAAAACAATTAACACCAGAGAGGTGCTTTGTTGGTCATTTTGTCTCGAAGAAAAAAAATGCAATAAAAAGTGATCAAAAAGTCGTATGTATTCTGAAATGGTTCTAATGCAAACGACAGGACGTCCCGCAAGAAATGAGCCGCGCACGACTCTGCGGACGGAAAATAAAGTTATTGCGTGTACAAGATGGCGGCAAAAAATAAGAAAGAAAAAAATGAAATGTCGTAAAAGTAGTACAGCAAAAAAACCCGCCATAAGTTCAGTATCGTAATAACCGCACCGAGCGTAGAATAGCGCTATCAGGTCATGTTTGTTGCAGTTTGTGCGCCGTGGAAACAAGACGCACCCAAAGATGGCCGAATGTCGTGTTTTGTTTTTTTTGTTTTTTTTCATTTTACTTCACTTAGAACTTTTTAAAAGTTTTTTCACTACATTATACGGGATATTAAATAGCGCCATTGAGAAATCCAACTCGTCCCGCAAAAAACAACAAGCCCTCAGACAGCGACGGCGATGGAGAAATAAAGGGGTTAACAATTTTTTTAAACTTAAAAAAAGCTTGGTCACTAAGGGGTTAAATAACTTGAAAATGAGCCGCGCCGCTATTATTCCGTTTTTTTCGTGCGTCTGCCACCTCCATACGGTTTTCATACTCACAATGGAAGTAGAAGTTTAATGAGCGCCAGATACAACTTGTCTCATTAGAACATATCAGTTGCCCTGCCGCGTTCCCTCGCCGCCGGCCCCGATGGTCGCACACACGGAGAACACGGGGCCAGATTTACCATTGAACACTCAACGCTTTTATAGCAGAAACTGCACCAAAAAAGTGTCCTGCGTGGCGTGTGCCACATGACGATTTACAACTCTTCAGACAAAGGGGATGGCTTCATTAAAAAGGGGCGTGGCTTAAATGCAACAGCGTGCGTGCAGTGCCTAGAGGCGAGTCCAGTGCGCTGCCAGCAAGGGACCGGGGGACTGAGAAGTATTACCCCCCCCCACCCCCACCTCAGTGGCCCCTGTGCTACAAGCCCATATTCTTAGTTTACGGTAATCGTATATGGCGCCCCCCTCACACGAGACGATTCTTGTCTGAATGACGTGCAGAATGTTTAGACGGTCAGATCGTCGCTGGCGGCTCACCCGTTCTATGTGGGTGGGGGAGTTTAGACGTAACGAAAAGTGCGCGAGCCGGCGAGGATTTTTATGCACGCTGAAGCTGAGCGACAAACGAAAAGTGCCCAACGGCTTTACGTTCAGACATAATTATTGCGCACTTTCGTTTGTGTCGACAGTCGTTGCGTGTAACTGGCTCTAGCTGCTGTGGACTGTAAAGAGCAGCGCAGGACATGTAGTACCGCGCTATACCATAGAGAGGCGCTACTAGACCACCAGTGCATGCTCCACCTCAGTAACAGACTGCAAACGGCTTTCTCACCTTTCATCCTTCTGCCTCAGGAAGCCTCCACCTCCTACAGCAGAATGGGGGTAACACTGTGGGGTCTCGGGGCGCCATCACTGAAGTGGCCACAACCAAAGTGCTTTATCACTTTTTTCACCTCGGCTGAACTTCGCATGTTGTCGCCGTGTTTTGTGGACGTCCGGTCAGTCACGTGTATGTCGTGTGGCTTTTATTAATGGTCGTTATTTCTCTTCGAGTCCCCAGATAAGTACCAGTAGTTCCTGTTCGCGGCTCACCCAGCTGACTAAAAGTGAGTGACCTCAGGGTAGGTAATGGGTATGAGAACAGTGGGGGTACCCCATCTGGTAACCCACCCTCAGGGTAGGTAATGGGTATGAGAACAGTGGGGGTCCCCTGTCTAGTAACCCACCTTCAGGATAGGTAATGTGTATGAGAACAGTGGGGGTACCCCATCTGGTAACCCACCTTCAGGATAGGTAATGGGTATGAGGTCGGTGGGGGTCCCCATCTGGTAACCCACCCTAAGGTTAGGTAATGGGTATGAAGTCGGTGAGGGTCCCCGGTCTGGTAACCCACCCATTGGCTGTTTTAAGAGTCCCTGGCACTGCAGCCTCTTTGCTGGACATGTCCTATATTGTGTCGAGTATTTACTGGAATGGACGTAGCGTTGCCCAAAGAAGGGGCTTTTTAGTCAGCTGATCGCTGGTATGCCTTATGCAGGGCAGTATGGCGGCATTGACGTTCAGCTGATGGTTGGCCCGTCTAAAAGGGTCTTTACCGGAGCCAGCCCCTCTGATGAGTCGATCACCAGGACCTCTGGTTCATAGAATGCAGCGTCTGAGTGAGACAACCCCATTACAGGGACACTAACTTTTAAGTCCAATGTTCCTTCATTTCAGCCAGTGGTGCAGTCAGACGGCTCCGACAACTTCTGCTCGTAAATCATGTGTGAAGTGGCTGCCACTAGGGGGCTCCCTTCCAGCTTCTCTGCAACCCACTCTGTTGGCTACAGAGGTCCATTGCTATCTTCACAGGGGCGCTTCCATGCACTCAAGGCTGCAGGCTGACAGATCTGCAGACACTAATCTTCACAGTCTCTGCCTCTCCAGAGTGAGAAGTCTGTGTCTGTATGTGTGTATGGTCCTTTGAGAACTGAGGGGTGGGTGTTCAGGTACTGCCCGCCTGCTGATTGGTCCATAGCCTGTGCAATGCAGTATGGGAAGTCAGGGTAAGAAAGCGCAGGACAGTAAACTACTGACTGTAATGCTAGGCTTCCCACACACCTACCCTACAAGAAAACTTGTTGAAAACTCCGGTTTGCTTTAAGGAAATAGTTGTAATACAGACAACCTACAAAAAAGAGAACCCTCGGGAGAGCGCTGCGGCCACTTAAAGGGGTTGTCCCGCGGCAGCAAGTGGGTCTATACACTTCTGTATGGCCATATTAATGCACTTTGTAATGTACATCGTGCATTAAATATTGGCCATACGGAAGTTATACACTTACCCCCTCCGGTGCTGGCGTCCCCGTCTCCATGGCACCAACCGAAGCCTTCTTCTGCCTGGATTAGACGCACTTGCGCTGAAGGGGCCGCTCCGGCGTGCTCGCGCTGCACCGGTCGTCTGCGCATGCACAGAAGACCTCTGCAGCGCGAGCACGCTGGAGCCGGACAGAAGAGGGCAGACTGCGCAAGCGCGGCTAATCGAGGGAGAAGAAGGCTTCGGTCGGCGCCATGGAGTCGGGGACGCTAGCAACGGAGCAGGTAAGTGAATAACTTCTGTATGGCTCATAATTAATGCACAATGTACATTACAAAGTGCATTAATATGGCCATACAGAAGTGCTGAACCCCACTTGCTTTCGCGGGACAACCCCTTTAACTGCATACCTGGCACAGTGCTGTTGATTTCATAGTGGTGGTGCTTGGTATTGCGCTTAGGACTGAGCTGGTCCCCAGCTATGTGACAAACATGTTACTGGCGGACCCCCACTGGCTGAAGATAGCTCTTTAGTATTTTAGTCCTGGTTAACCCCTTATTCCCATCAACATGCCAGTGTCCTGATCACTCGTGTATTTCTGCCATTGTATCTTATGTGTGCAGAGCCTTGTGTTAGCATTGCCTGGCAAGGAAAGATGGCAGTGTGTGTGACCCTGTGACGTCTGCCCGATCGTCCAGTACAGAGGGGGCGGAGCTAGCTGCGTGTTGTGGCTCTGACTGCGGGCCCCCAGCTGAGTATATGCCTGGGGCGCCCCGCTTCTAGCCATAATAAAGAATAGGAAGCAAAATAAATGTGTTTAAAACTTTTTTTTTTCTTCTGCATTTTTTTTCAATGAGCTGCGAAGGGATCAGAGCCAGTGTGCGGCCCCCCGTTGTGGGCTGCCGGGTTTGTCTACACAAAGGTCAGGTCTGTGGTGGTCTCCCTGTCACCTTGAGAAGATCACAGGGCCGCGCGTGACAGTTGTCATCCGATCAGCGCGGGGCGTCCGCCAGGGGCTTTAATAATAGAACCATTGCTTCAGTTGTCCGTCCATAAGCAGACGGCTCGGGTCGCGTTCATCTACTCTGGGGATGGAGGCCGGATATACAGCATCATGTTCTCCTTACGGCCCACTGATGGAGGCGGATGACTAGGGCGTGTATATAGGGCCCCCGACACATGATGTGAGGGGGAGAAGGTTCGATCCTTTTGTTGCCCCCGGAGCCGTCTGCTGTTGGGGTTCTCTACTCTCCATACTGAATGTTTGGCCCAACTGAGAGTTGACATATGTGGAGGAGTCGGCCAAACGAGTGTTCAGCCCCCAGCTATTAGAGGTGAACGAGCCACTTGGGGGCAGGAGCTCTTAGTAGATGGACGGGGGTCCGCCGCTCGCCTAGCAGTGCAGCGGGCTGGTTGTTGTCGTCAGCGGTCAGCACAGGAAGTTGGAGCGCCGCTGCTATTCCAGTTCCCACTTCCCTCCTGATCAGAACATTTTGCTACCAAATCACTGGGATAGGAAGTGTTGTCATGGGGAAATCTAGAAAAGGCATTCATGTGTCCCAGTGCTGCAGCTTATGGGTGGGCTTGGACCTACATGAAATGTACAGAATAACAGTGAGACTTGTCCCGCCGGTTGGCAGAGCTGCTTCAGCGCTTCGTAGGTTTCGCTTCCCTTGTGCATAAACATATGTGCACTAATTGCACGAGGAGCTCCCTGCGGGGCCAAATTAATTAGTGCAGCGTTGGCGTCAGATGGCGGCCATTCTCCTGTGCATTCTGTATGATGCCAACTGTTTGTGGCCTGTGGTTACCTGGGTTTCATCGCTTGGGCTATGTTACCTTGTTGCTAATCGACCCTGGGCACTACAACGGAAGTGTGCCAGTCTGGTGCCATGCCTTCCAAGTTTCTGTTGTAAGGTAGCTACTTGTTCGCACTGTACACTTCGCTGCGGGTTTCAGGGCTAAATCTACAGTCTTCTATCATTCCGGTGAATTCGGCAGTCTACACCATGGGCTCTGTCGGGCATCTGCATGCGGATTTGCCCCACTGTCTGCAACTAAACCCATTTGTATACCCTATATCCGCATGAACTCCACGGTAGAACTAGAAGGCTCGGAGGATAAATGTGACCTGGATCTGCCCGTTGTAAGGTGATGTGAACGAGGCCTAATCTACCGCTGGTCAGGAATATGTGGCACCTCTAAATGTTGGTACAGTGGGCGCTCTAGATGGTGTAATGTTCTGCCCATGTGGCATCTGCTGGATCCCATGATGTTGATTTTTGTAGACCCCCGGATTGGGCTGCGATGGTCCTCGGTAGTTATGCAGTAAAGCTTGCTGGACACTTAAAGGGATTTTCAATGCAAATCCTATTGGCGATCTATCCTTGGCATAGGTCACTTATAGTTGATCGAATGTAGTCTGCCACTCGGGCCGATCAGATGATTGGGCACTTGGGCTGTCATTGCCACAATGCACAGGAGTTGGAATGGAAGTGGATGTCACCAGCACTTGTAATTGCAGGCTGGGTTCTCATTAAAATCTATGACTGCTGTCTCTGCAATTACAAGTACCGGCCACTAAACGGGGATTGGAGCCATGTGCCTCTGCTCCGACCTCCGAGTATTGTGGTGCTAGCAGTTAATTGGCTGCTCAGGACCCCAGTCAGTCAACTATTGAGGATGAATCACCATGAGGTTTAAAGGGGTTTCCCACACAAATACTCGGGGTCCTATGATGCAAGCAGTAATGGTGGTCGCAGCTGCGCTCTTGCTTCTGCGCTGACCCTGTATGTTCAGGAGCAATCCAAGTAGCACTCTTACGTGTTGGCGAGCCATGGGTCTGATCACGCTAAAACCTTAAGGGTGGGCATGCTAGTTTTGTTGCACTGCTGGCTTCGTTGCTGCTTTTTAGCTCTTAATTAGGTCCGTCGATCATCAGTGACTTCACGTTAGCTGTAGAATAGAGATGCAACCACCTACGGACGCTGCGGCCGGAGCACCGGGACGCTTGACCAGACGTACACTATGCTGGCAGAAGCACTGGGACGCACATAGAAGGGGATGGAATTGGATGTTGTTCCCATTCTTTGGTGTTGGGCCTCCTTTGCCCTCCATGACTGCAGTCCCCTCCGCGGCTGCTTCCCACCGGATCACCATAGATGTGTGCAGGGATTTGCCTCCATTCCTGGAGGGGCTTCAGATGGTGATGCAGGGGTGATGGGTGCATGGATACGGCGTTCTAGTTCGTCCTACTCAATGAGATTGAGATCTGAACTTTGGGCAGCCAATGTAGACGTTCTGCTCCCCCACCCTGTGTACCGTATGGCGTGGCGCTCGTCATGTTGGTGGAGACAAGGAGCTGTACAGAGTATTACCACAGGGTAGGGGATGCCACATTGTCCGGGAGGTCTCTGTACCCTTTGGTGTTGAGGGTGGACTTCACTATAACCAATGGCCTCGTCCTTCCCAGAAGAACCTCCCACCATAACAGAACATCCTTCAAACATCACTGTTGGGACTTTACAGTCACGTAGAAACCGCCCTTCAGACAACCGCCACACCCAAGTGCTGCCATCCGATCGGAACATGGTGTCTTGTGATTCATCCGTCCACAACACTTGCTTCCACTCACTTACAGTCCGTCGCTCCAAGCCCCATCATAGGCGCTGCTGTGCATCACTGCTGTGATGTGTGCAGCCGCTCGTCCATGGTAACCCTTCACATGCCGTTCTCTATGGAGGGTTCTGGTACTAATGGCTGTTCCAATGGCCGGTGAGACCTCCTGAGCGAGGGCAGACGATGGGTGTAATCTCTTCAAATGGCTGTTGTCACACAGCTAGGTGTTCGTTAGTATTCCATAGCAACTGAGGCCGCGCAGGGTTTGTAGTACGCCCGTAATCTGCGCAAGGATGCAGCACCTTTGACGTCACCGTCATGTCATCAGGGGTGGAGCATGTCGGTGACTTCATCACAGGTCCTTCATCTCTAGTGCTGTGCTGCTTCTGATCCCTGTTGTAGGGGATGAACAATGTATGTAGCAGTGCTGTGTGTGTGTGACGTGCATGTAGCAGAGCTGTGTGGCGCATTGTGCCACCAGAAACACTGGTACTATAATTTCCTAATGATTATTAGTAAAAATACTAACGGCCACCTGTCTGTGAGTGATGGGTGACTGAGTTACATGTGATTAGGTCATAGTAATGTGATCAGGGGCGGAGCTCAGAGCCCTCGTGACTGATCACATGTAACTCTCACAGTCACACATCACTCACAGACTAGTAATTATTAGAAAATTATAGTACCACTGTTTCTGGTGGTGCAATGCACCACACAGCTCTGCTACATGCACGTCACACTCACACAGCTCTGCTATGTTGCTTTCACGAATAAGCTACACATAATTTACAAACTTCAGCAGCTCGCTGAGGAGACATGTTCACTCATAGCTTTTGCATATGAGCTACATGTGTTTTTCAAACTTCAGCTGGTGGCTGAGGGGACATCATGGCTTGTTGCTGTGTCATGTAAGCTGCATTAGGTTCCCGGTGTCGTTGACCCCTCTGTGGTGACATGTTTGCAGTAGCTTCCCGGTGTCGTTGACCCCTCTGTGGAGGCATGTTTGCATCAGCTTCGCGGCGGTGTTGGACCCTCTGTGGTGACATGTTTGCATCAGCTTCGCGGCGGTGTTGGACCCTCTGTGGTGACATGTTTGCATCAGCTTCGCGGTGGTGTTGACCCTTCTGTGGTGACATGTTTGCATCAGCTTCATGGTGGTGTTGGACCCTCTGTGGTGACATGTTTGCATCAGCTTCATGGTGGTGTTGGACCCTCTGTGGTGACATGTTTGCATCAGCTTCGCGGCGGTGTTGGACCCTATGTGGTGACATGTTTGCATCAGCTTTGCGGCGGTGTTGGACCCTCTGTGGTGACATGTTTGCATCAGCTTCGCGGCGGTGTTGGACCCTCTGTGGTGACATGTTTGCATCAGCTTCGTGGCGGTGTTGGACCCTCTGTGGTGACATGTTTGCATCAGCTTCGCGGCGGTGTTGGACCCTATGTGGTGACATGTTTGCATCAGCTTCCCGGCGGTGTTGACCCCTCTGTGGAGACATGTTTGCATCAGCTTCCCGGCGGTGTTGGACCCTCTGTGGTGACATGTTTGCATCAGCTTCGCGGTGGTGTTGGACCCTCTGTGGTGACATGTTTGCATCAGCTTCACGGCGGTGTTGGACCCTCTGTGGTGACATGTTTGCAGCAGCTTCCCGGCGGTGTTGGACCCTCTGTGGTGACATGTTTGCATCAGCTTCCCGGCGGTGTTGGACCCTCTGTGGTGACATGTTTGCATCAGCTTCACGGCGATGTTGGACCCTATGTGGTGACATGTTTGCATCAGCTTCCCGGCGGTGTTGACCCCTCTGTGGAGACATGTTTGCATCAGCTTCGCGGCGGTGTTGACCCCTCTGTGGTGACGTTTGCATCAGCTTCGCGGCGGTGTTGACCCTATGTGGTGACATGTTTGCATCAGCTTCACGGCGGTGTTGGACCCTCTGTGGTGACATGTTGGCATCAGCTTCGCGGTGGTGTTGGACCCTATGTGGTGACATGTTGGCATCAGCTTCGCGGCGGTGTTGACCCCTCTGTGGTGACATGTTTGCATCAGCTTCACGGCGGCGTTGACCCCTCTGTGGTGACATGTTTGCATCAGCTTCGCGGCGGTGTTGACCCTATGTGGTGACATGTTTGCATCAGCTTCGCGGCGGTGTTGACCCCTCTGTGGTGACATGTTTGCATCAGCTTCGCGGTGGTGTTGGACCCTCTGTGGTGACATGTTTGCATCAGCTTCGCGGCGGTGTTGACCCCTCTGTGGTGACATGTTTGCATCAGCTTCGCGGTGGTGTTGGACCCTCTGTGGTGACATGTTTGCATCAGCTTCGCGGTGGTGTTGGACCCTCTGTGGTGACATGTTTGCATCAGCTTCCCGGCGGTGTTGGACCCTCTGTGGTGACATGTTTGCATCGGCTTCACGGTGTTGTTGGACCCTCTGTGGTGACATGTTTGCATCAGCTTCGCGGCGGTTTTGACCCCTCTGTGGTGACATGTTGGCATCAGCTTCACGGCGGTGTTGGACCCTCTGTGGTGACATGTTGGCATCGGCTTCACGGTGTTGTTGGACCCTCTGTGGTGACATGTTTGCATCAGCTTCGCGGCGGTTTTGACCCCTCTGTGGTGACATGTTGGCATCAGCTTCACGGCGGTGTTGGACCCTCTGTGGTGACATGTTTGCATCGGCTTCACGGTGTTGTTGGACCCTCTGTGGTGACATGTTTGCATCAGCTTCGCGGCGGTTTTGACCCCTCTGTGGTGACATGTTTGCATCAGCTTCACGGCGGTGTTGGACCCTCTGTGGTGACATGTTGGCATCAGCTTCGCGGTGGTGTTGGACCCTCTGTGGTGACATGTTGGCATCAGCTTCACGGCGATGTTGACCCCTCTGTGGTGACATGTTTGCATCAGCTTCGCGGCGGTGTTGACCCCTCTGTGGTGACATTTTTGCACGACCACGACAGTTCCAAGACTGGGCAACGGTTGAGGATTCGCTAAAGGCTGGAGCGGTGTTGGCGGCATTAGCACTAGAGATGACATGATATCACGGTCCGTAGATGTAAAGATAGCGGGGAAGGACGATGCTTCGATGTTGGTCATTATGCACCGCCGGCCATGTATGTGGACATTTGTGAGGTGTCAGTTATTAGGGTCTCCACACAGGGGTGCAGCTACAAACTCCCAGACTGAAGACTGCTGCATAGATAGCAACTGAGGCCGCAGGGGTTTGTGGGGGATGTAGTCCACCCATAATCCCTCAGTCAGTGCAGGAGGAGGATAACTGTCATGTGATCAGGGGGCGGAGCTAAGAGCTGACATCACAGGTACTGTCGGGCTCTGCATGTATCTCGCACGTGGATTGACGGACAAGTGGTCGTTAGCACTCTATTATCCTGTGGGCCGTACGGCTCGTCCCGCGGCGGCAGCCGATCCCTCGTCACGCCTCGCTGCGGCCTATGGCTCCGGCTCTGACACCGGCATTCTAGCTCGGAGCTTTCACCTGGACGACTCGAAGAGATTGTCCTGTTGTAGACGGAAGGAGGGAGCGATGGGATCTCTTGAGAAGACGTGCGCCGTGTTAGCGGTCCTTCTGCCGCTGCGCTTTGTTGTTCAGGGATTTCTTTTAGGTTGTTATATAGGATTTCCCCTTTTTTAGATTGTTTTATACTGTTTGCACCAATGGTTCCCAAACCTTCTCAGCAATGGAGCGGCGGGTGGGGGAGCTTTTCAAAATGTCATCTACTGTGCTGCTACAGCTAATGTACATTCCGCAGCAAATCCACCCTGTGTAATAGTGACTCCCTATATTGGTGGCCCAGAAGTAAGTGACTCCCTATATTGGTGGCCCAGAAGTAAGTGACCCCCTATATTTGTGGCCCCAGTAGTAATAGTGACTCCCTATATTGGTGGCCCTGAAGTAAGTGACCCCATATATTTGTGGCCCCAGTAGTAATAGTGACCCCCTATATTGGTGGCCCCAGTAGTAATAGTGACCCCCTATATTGGTGGCCCCAGTAGTAATAGTGACCCCCTATATTGGTGGCCCCAGTAGTAATAGTGACCCCCTATATTGGTGGCCCCAGTAGTAATAGTGACCCCCTATATTGGTGGCCCCAGTAGTAATAGTGACCCCCTATATTGGTGGCCCCAGTAGTAATAGTGACCCCCTATATTTGTGGCCCCAGTAGTAATAGTGACCCCCTATATTTGTGGCCCCAGTAGTAATAGTGACCCCCTATATTTGTGGCCCCAGTAGTAATAGTGACCCCCTATATTTGTGGCCCCAGTAGTAATAGTGACCCCCTATATTTGTGGCCCCAGTAGTAATAGTGACCCCCTATATTTGTGGCCCCAGTAGTAATAGTGACCCCCTATATTTGTAGCCCCAGTAGTAATAGTGACCCCCTATATTGGTGGCCCCAGTAGTAATAGTGACCCCCTATATTGGTGGCCCCAGAAGTAATTGACCCCCTATATTGGTGGCCCAGAAGTGACCCCCTATATTGGTGGCCCAGAAGTAAGTGACCCCCTATATTGGTGGCCCAGAAGTAAGTGACCCCCTATATTGGTGGCCCAGAAGTAAGTGACCCCCTATATTGGTGGCCCAGAAGTAAGTGACCCCCTATATTGGTGGCCCAGAAGTAAGTGACCCCCTATATTGGTGGCCCAGAAGTAAGTGACCCCCTATATTGGTGGCCCAGAAGTAAGTGACCCCCTATATTGGTGGCCCCAGTAATAGTGACCCCCTATATTGGTGGCCCCAGTAGTAAGTGACCCCCTATATTTGTAGCCCCAGTAGTAAGTGACCCCCTATATTGGTGGCCCCAGTAGTAATAGTGACCTCCTATATTGTTGGCCCCAGTAGTAATAGTGACCCCCTATTTTGGTGGCTCCAGTAGTAATAGTGAACCCCTATTTTGGTGGCCCCAGTAGTAATAGTGACCCCCTATTTTGGTGGCCCCAGTAGTAATAGTGACCCCCTATTTTGGTGGCCCCAGTAGTAATAGTGACCCCCTATATTTGTGGCCCCAGTAGTAATAGTGACCCCCTATATTTGTGGCCCCAGTAGTAATAGTGACCCCCTATATTTGTGGCCCCAGTAGTAATAGTGACCCCCTATATTTGTGGCCCCAGTAGTAATAGTGACCCCCAGTAGTAATAGTGACCCCCTATATTTGTGGCCCCAGTAGTAATAGTGACCCCCTATATTTGTGGCCCCAGTAGTAATAGTGACCCCCTATATTTGTGGCCCCAGTAGTAATAGTGACCCCCTATATTGGTGGCCCCAGTAGTAAGTGACCCCCTATATTGGTGGCTCCAGTAGTAATAGTGACCCCCTATATTGGTGGCCCCAGTAGTAAGTGACCCCCTATATTAGTGGCCCCAGTAGTAATAGTGACCCCCTATATTAGTGGCCCCAGTAGTAATAGTGACCCCCTATATTGGTGGCCCCAGTAGTAATAGTGACCCCCTATATTGGTGGCCCCAGTAGTAATAGTGACCCCCTATATTGGTGGCCCCAGTAGTAATAGTGACCCCCTATATTGGTGGCCCCAGTAGTAATAGTGACCCCCTATATTGGTGGCCCCAGTAGTAATAGTGACCCCCTATATTGGTGGCCCCAGTAGTAATAGTGACCCCCTATATTGGTGGCCCCAGTAGTAATAGTGACCCCCTATATTGGTGGCCCCAGTAGTAATAGTGACCCCCTATATTGGTGGCCCCAGTAGTAATAGTGACCCCCTATATTGGTGGCCCCAGTAGTAAGTGACCCCCTGTATTGGTGGCCCCAGTAGTAATGGTGACCCCCTATATTGGTGGCCCCAGTAGTAATGGTGACTCCCTATATTGGTGGCCCCAGTAGTAATGGTGACCCCCTATATTGGTGGCCCCAGTAGTAATAGTGACCCCCTATATTGGTGGCCCCAGTAGTAAGTGACCCCCTATATTGGTGGCCCCAGTAGTAATGGTGACCCCCTGTATTGGTGGCCCCAGTAGTAATGGTGACCCCCTGTATTGGTGGCCCCAGTAGTAATGGTGACTCCCTGTATTGGTGGCCCCAGTAGTAATGGTGACTCCCTGTATTGGTGGCCCCAGTAGTAATGGTGACTCCCTGTATTGGTGGCCCCAGTAGTAATGGTGACTCCCTATATTGGTGGCCCCAGTAGTAATGGTGACTCCCTATATTGGTGGCCCCAGTAGTAATGGTGACTCCCTATATTGGTGGCCCCAGTAGTAATGGTGACTCCCTATATTGGTGGCCCCAGTAGTAATGGTGACTCCCTATATTGGTGGCCCCAGTAGTAATGGTGACTCCCTATATTGGTGGCCCCAGTAGTAATGGTGACCCCCCCCCATATTGGTGGCCCCAGTAGTAATGGTGACCCCCCCCCCATATTGGTGGCCCCAGTAGTAATGGTGACCCCCCCCCATATTGGTGGCCCCAGTAGTAATGGTGACCCCCCCCCCATATTGGTGGCCCCAGTAGTAATGGTGACCCCCCCCCCCATATTGGTGGCCCCAGTAGTAATGGTGACCCCCCCCCCATATTGGTGGCCTCAGTAGTAATGGTGACCCCCCCCATTGGTGGCCCCAGTAGTAATGGTGACCCCCTATATTGGTGGCCCCAGTAGTAATGGTGACCCCCTATATTGGTGGCCCCAGTAGTAATGGTGACCCCCTATATTGGTGGCCCCAGTAGTAATGGTGACCCCCTATATTGGTGGCCCCAGTAGTAATGGTGACCCCCTATATTGGTGGCCCCAGTAGTAATATGGTGCTGGTGTTTCTTGTCTCCACCACTATTATGGGTGGAGATCTAGTGATGGGCTGTATACGCCCACTGTATGCCCAGAAGTTAGTGATTGGCTGCCTGGAGCAAGGTCCTAGCAGCGTGGGGACTGAGGTTTGCCTTTGATGGAGGGTTAGGGTTAGTTTAAGTGTTAGCCTTACATTATTAGCTGTTTACACCTAATTATGTAAGCCTAACACTGAAACTAACCCTAACCCTCCATACAAGGCGTTCCGTCCCTAGCAGCCTACCATCCTGTCGGGCGAAGGCTCTTGTCCATGCCTGTGCGGCGGGAAGAGGATCATGGAACATACTCACAGCGGTCCCTGGCGCAGGGGACCAGTAGCGGAGATGAGAGTACGGCGGGGAGAGAAGCGGGAACCCCAGTGGCAGCGCTCCCGGCTGCAGCAGGAGCCCACATTGGCAGTGCGGCATGGAGAGGCGCCTGGAGCACATGGCCAGCGGCAAACCGGGGGGACAGGAGTGGAGGTGGGAGTCGGACAAGGAGAGCAGCGGGGAACTCGGTGACAGCAGTCCCAGTTTTAGCAGCGTCCGCAGGCTGCACGGGAGCAGTGTTCTCCCTGTCGCAGTACTACCCAATCGGAAGCTAGGGGCGGGACAGGGGCTTTCCCTCCTGCATAGTGCTGTCACACCCCTAGCTTCCACTGTCAACAAGGTACAACAGTACCCAGTAATATTAACCCCAAAGTAGCCCCAGTAGTAATAGCCGGTATTTGTGTATCTTGACGCCACCAGGAAGTCCTGGTGGAGTCAAGATTGACAGGGGGGTGATGCCCCCTGATAGTGATTGCCTGCAGTCGTGTAGGTCCTGGAAGCCCACAAAGCCTTACTTGCGAAGGCATACAGCGTTGGCCGCAGCTGCAAGGAAGTGCAAAGTACCCTTAAGTGCCTTTAGGTGCGGCGACCCAGAACCGGTGTCCTTCCCTGGTCATGGGCGAAGTGCCCTGATGCGGACTGCCGCAGCTTTCGGAGCTGTAAGCGGGGGAGCGGCGGAGAGGCAGAAGCCAGGCGGCGGCCGTCACCCACCTGAGTGCACTGTGGTAGCGGCCCGGCAGCGGAGGAACCGCCGCTAAGCAAGCACAGAGGCAGTGCCGGACACCTATATCACAGCACACAGGCAGCGGACCACAAGTAGCCTCCAGATGCAACGGGGGACGACTGGTGCGCTCAGACTCACGACAGGCTACAGATGCAACAGGGGACAGCTGTTGCGGTTACACTGAGGGCTCAAGCGTCTGCATGCTTTTTGGCAGCCCCTGCACCCTTATGGTGAGGATCCCTTTAATTCGTAGCCTAACATTCTTACATTTACATGCTGCCATGTCACAGGGCTAACATGGCAGCATTTACAGCTACTAAGCTGCTAGGACCTTGTAGGTTTGACCCTATCAGGAGCTAGAGGTGTGAGAGGGGCGTTCCCCCTGTCAAACCCCTAGCTTCTGGTGGCGTCAAGATACATGAATACCGTAATAGCCCCCAAAACCCATTTACCGCTCCTCATCTTTTCAGCGCTGATCCTGGGTGCACTCTGACGTCTGTGTGTGGGCCTGGAACGTTTCCTCCCATGTCCTCTCCTGCTGAACTAAGGAGGAAAGGACTCTGGGTAGGAGGATCCCGGGTGCACACTGACGTCACTGCTTGATTACCGGTGGGGAGCTGCAGCACTCCGGCCAATAATCACTACAGTGATGATCAGCCGTCGGCACACGTGCCATAGGTTTGCCGCCACAGAGACTCTCAGACGGAGACCCTGTCTGTCGCTTGGCAAGCCCTAAGGGCTCCGCGGAGCATGGTTTGGGAACCGCTGGTATAGACTGATGTAGCAGAGCTGGGATTATCTGCAGAGGCATGCTTTCCAAGGTGTTGTGTGTTTTTTGTCAGGGTTCTGGGGCTCTATTGATAAGATGCACTGT
The DNA here is from genome assembly GCA_035609135.1 of Eleutherodactylus coqui. NCBI lineage: Eukaryota > Metazoa > Chordata > Amphibia > Anura > Eleutherodactylidae > Eleutherodactylus > Eleutherodactylus coqui. The sequence goes on along the minus strand of CM069407.1, from coordinate 729,417 downwards.
GGTGTCCTGCTGCATGCCTCACACTGACCGCCACGGAATGTGTGTGTACTGCTCCTGCAAACTGTAGTCCTCTTCTACGGATCACGAGTTACATCATGGATTATATTACAGAGCTGCACTCACTATTCTGCTGGCAGAGTCCCTGTGTACAGGTACTCCACCAGCAGAATAGTGAGTGCAGCTCTGGGGTATAATACAGGATGTAACTCAGGATGAGTACAGGATAAGTAATGTAGGTACACAGTGACTCCACCAGCAGAATAGTGAGTGCAGCTCTGGGGTATAATACAGGACGTAACTCGGGATCAGTACAGGATAAGTAATGTATGTACACAGTGACTCCACCAGCAGAATAGTGAGTGCAGCTCTGCAGTATAATACAGGATGTAACTCGGGGTCAGTACAGAATAAGTAATGTATGTACACAGTGACTCCACCAGCAGCAGAATAGTGAGTGCAGCTCTGGAGTATAATACAGGATAAGTAATGTATGTACACAGTGACTCCACCAGCAGAATAGTGAGTGCAGCTCTGCAGTATAATACAGGATGTAACTCAGGGTCAGTACAGAATAAGTAATGTATGTACACAGTGACTCCACCAGCAGCAGAATAGTGAGTGCAGCTCTGGAGTATAATACAGGATGTAACTCAGGGTCAGTACAGGATAAGTAATGTATGTACACAGTGACTCCACCAGCAGAATAGTGAGTGCAGCTCTGGGGTATAATACAGGATGTAACTCAGGATCAGTACAGGATAAGTAATGTATATACACAGTGACTCCACCAGCAGAATAGTGAGTGCAGCTCTGGAGTATAATGCAGGATGTAACTCAGGGTCAGTACAGAATAAGTAATGTATGTACACAGTGACTTCACCAGCAGCAGAATAGTGAGTGCAGCTCTGGAGTATAATACAGGATGTAACTCAGGATCAGTACAGGATAAGTAATGTATATACACAGTGACTCCACCAGCAGCAGAATAGTGAGTGCAGCTCTGGAGTATAATACAGGATGTAACTCAGGATCAGTACAGGATAAGTAATGTATATACACAGTGACTCCACCAGCAGCAGAATAGTGAGTGCAGCTCTGGAGTATAATACAGGATGTAACTCAGGGTCAGTACAGAATAAGTAATGTATGTACACAGTGACTCCACCAGCAGCAGAATGGTGAGTGCAGCTCTGCAGTATAATACAGGATGTAACTCAGGATGAGTACAGGATAAGTAATGTATGTACACAGTGACTCCACCAGCAGAATGGTGAGTGCAGCTCTGAAGTATAATACAGGATAGGTAATGCAATGTTTTTGCAATATTTAGATGAAGAAAGCTTTTTAAAGGACTCCCTGAGTCAAACGTGTAGACTGTTATGCCCATTGGAGACATGATGGGAAGGGGCTGTGGAGAGTCCTGGCTTCTTGTGCCGTGCGCCCCTCTACCCCCCCCCCCCCCATCCCCTCCTAACAACACTGTCTGTTTGCTCAGTAATCCTTTTAATTTTCTCGGCCTTTTGTGTCCAAACGGTTTGCCCTCCCTTTAATTGCGCCGTGGCGCCTCCTTGGACAGGGATATAAATTGGCTGCACTTGAAGCATAAACTCACATTTCAGATTGCATTAGAAGACGCCTTATTCATCACTCAGGAGATGCGGAGAAGTCGTCGCTCGCTGGAGCTCGCCGGCTACCGAGCCCAAATACAAAATGACAAACTCTGAGACGTTCTTCACATTGGCAAAAGAGGAGGCAGCATGTGGGGATGTGAGGAGCGGGATCGGAGGGATCAGCGGCAAGAGACAAGAGGAACTGCTCGTTTTTCTGCCCGATGGGAAGGCTGAGCCCCGTCTTTTTCGCTGCTGACTTGGTAACTCTCCTTTTTCCGGTGAAGTGGTTGTTCAGGACTAGAAAAACATGGCTGCTCCAGGCCTGTCCACAGACCAGCGGACGTGTATGCCGGCGCTTCCCGTGGTCGGTCAGGTGTGGCGCGGTTTCTGTAAAAAAGCGGCCATATTTTTATAAAACTGAACCCTTTAACCCCTTTGCGACCACCGATGGTAAATATGCGTCGCCGCTGCCTGGGCTCTGTGCAGCAGGGTTGTAAATTCTTGTTGGGGACTTTCACGGCGTTCAGGGCCCTATTCTCAGGACTGTCACAAGGGGGCGCTCTAATAACGAAGCAGGTAAAATGCCTGAAGCGGGCTGCCGCTAACATCCTGTTGGGGTGATGGTTCAGGTCCTGACGATGTCATCACTGACAGCCAATCACAGCACTGCACCACATGTCGCTCCCCGTCTCTCCTGTCAGTGTAATACACTAGGCATTAACCCCTTCTATCACAGTCAATACTAGTAAGTATAGGCGATTGTAGAGTAGAGGGTTAATCTAGAAATCTATAGCGGTGCGTTCACACGCAGATCCGCACCAATCGCGCTACATGTAAGCGTGCCCCTCATGACGTTAGTAGATAAGTTAGTTGTCACTTCCAATAATCACCGTTCTGGTTAACAAACAAATGAAAAACTGTCAAAATATTAAAAATGTGCGGCGTTATTAATTCTCCTCCGTGCGATCTGATGGAGTCGGCCCAGCGTGTAAAGAGCGCTACAAATCCTAAAAAGGTTCCTCCGTCTTGTTGTTTTTAGTATCTTGTCTGTAGACACATGGCAGATTCCCAGAATGCCAATTGGGCACAAACCGGTCAGGAAGGGGTTAAAGGGGTGCCTACCGCCAGCCTGCAGCTTTTAGTCCTGGGATGTGAGCTGGCGAATACTGCCCGTTGTTCACGCCCCTCGGCGACCCCTCCACGCCTCTCCCATACCAGGATCCGCCATCGTCCTCTTTGTGGGAGTATTGCTTTAACGGTGTACAAACTGCTAAGAGCTTTATTCTGCGGCTCGGCCCGATTACAACCATCCCGAAGTTATTCAGCTTGGTGGGGTTTTTGTTTTTTCTTTCTATCCTGCTTAAAAACCATATTTCTATATTTCTGCCGAGGAGCGAGCGACCCTTCATCATGGCTGCAGGCATTGTATACGGCCCTGTGCTTCAGACATCCTGCGATCCATGATCAGGCCGTGTAGAGGGGCCCTTCGTTTCCGGTTCCCTTTAAGGAAGCGTACAAGACGTGACATTGTGGAGAAGTGTCCTTGGGTCGCTGCGGGATCTCCTGCACCTATTGATTGAGAAGGTGCCGCTGCTTTATCTCTGTAATTACGGAGCAGAACTCATTGTTTCCGGGTGGTTTCCTTCACGCAGCGCACAGACGTCCTCTTCATGTCTAATCTAGACAGTCTGTGTCCGTTTCTTATGCTTTCCAAGATCTTCCTGCCATCGGACAGCCGTGCACTTGTGTCCATCGCCCGCCAGAACAGCGGGAGCAAAGATCTTGCCATCCACAAGGAAGGTTAAAGCCAGTAACGTCTTGTTGCGTGACTTCTCCAAGTTGCTGCAGTGAGCGCACGGAATGGCCCCGGCTCTGGTTTTTGATTTTCTAGCAATAAATAAGGGCATTTTGTTCCTGGTGGAAGTGGGCTGTGACTCCTGAGATACAGCGGCCATCACAAATGTCACGCTGTTGTAAGGTAGAGCGCTGCTCTGCACTCCCCCGTAGTCTGCAACGGGTTTGAACCAACGGCATGAGCTGCCCGACTGCTGAACTAGACTCCACTTCCTGCCCGTAGATGTGACCGGCAGGGAGAGGGTCATTCTGGGGTCCGTTCCTCCCAGTGAGGTCACAGGCAGTGCAGCAGGGTCTAAGCCCCACCCCCAGGAAAGTGCTAGAATGTTCCAGGATCCATATAAAACCCCTGAGCTGTGTCACCAAGAGAAGATGCAGGACTTGGGCGGCGGTGTCAGGAGCTACAAACCGCTGAGGCCCACGGAGTCTGTGAGAAGCTGAAGGCTGGGGTGCAACAATCTGCAGGTGACCTGTAAGATGCAGCGTGCTAAGGCTGAACCTGCGGAGACTCGCGACAACCATCTGAAGACAGCAGAAACCATTTCCAGGGGCCTTGGGTCTTCTGAACTAGATAGCTGGCCAGGACCTGCATCTGGACGTCAACAGCGATGCAGGGCTGTGGTTGAGGAACACTTCCTACTCCAGAGGAGTCAGTCATGCCTAGTACTCGCGTGACGCATGTAAATGTGGCCGGCCTCCTTAAAAGCTAAGTGCACCCTAAAAGGGACATTTGATGGACTAAGCAGCTTCGCTAGGAATGTAGGAAAACAATCTCTAATAGTTGGGACACTAGCAGTTGCAAGGCTTTAATGTCTAATGGAGGACTGTGACTGTGAGTTTGACCAGAATCATGCCTAAGTGTCATAGAATCGTAGAGTGGTAGAGTTGAAAGGGTCATCAGGTCCTCCGGGGTCATCGGGTCCAACCCCTTGCTTAGTGCAGGATTCACTAAATCATCCCAGACAGATGTCTGTCCAGCCTCTGGAGACTTCCATTGTAGGGGAACCCCCACCCCCACCTCCCATGATGACCTGTTCCACTCATTGATCCCCCTCACTGTCTAATATCTAATCTGTGTCTCCTCCCTCTCAGTTTCATCCCATTGCTTCTAGTCTTTCCTTGTACAGACGAGAATAGGGCTGATCCCTCTGCACTGTGACAGCCCTTCAGATATTTGTAGACCGCTATTAAGTCTCCTCTCAGCCTTCTCTTCTGCTAAACATTCCCAGATCCTTTAACCGTTCCTCATAGGACATGATTTGCAGACCGCTCACCATCTTGGTAACTCTTCTCTGACCTTGCTCCAGTTTGTCTGTCTGTTATAAAGTGGGGTGCCCAGAACTGGACCCAGTATTCCAGATGACGACTGACTAAGGAAGAGGAGAGGAGGATAATGACCTCACGTGATCTAGACTCTATGCTTCTCTGAATACATCCCAGAATTGTGTTTGCCTTTTTGGCTGCTGCATCACATTGTTGACTCATGTTCAGTCTATGATCTATTAGTATACCCAAGTCTTTCTCACCTGTGCTGCTGCTTAGCCCAATTCCTATCATTCTGTATTTGCTTTTTTTCATTTTTCTTGCCCAGATGTAGGACTTTGCATTTCTCCTTGTTAAATACCATTCTGTTAGTCGCCGCCCACTGTGCAAGCTTTTCTAGATCTCTTTGAATCCTCTCTCTTCTCTGGTGTTAGCTAGCCACCTTTGTGTCATAGAACGAAATTGAATTAGACTGGCATGACTTGTCTGTGTAAACTCGTGCTGGCTCCGGTTAATTACTCCATTCCTTTCTAGTGTGTGAATAAAAGTACTTTTAGATGAAACAATTAGCGCACATTTTTGTTTATCACGCAAAGTTCGTTCAATTTTTGCGTGTAAATGGCAGTTAGGTCCTCGATGGCAGATCCCCTTGTTTTTTCGTCTACCTTCTGGAAGATAAAGTTGCCAACGAGCAGATCAGAATCTGTTGGATCCATTACTTTTACCTGAGAGATTCCCAACAAATGTCTGGATGGGTAAAATCTCCCATGATCACCATGTTGAGCTTCTTTGAGAGCTTGGCCATCTGATGTAGAAAGAGTTCCTCCATATCTTCTGCTTGTCCAGGCGGCCTATAGTAAATGCCTACAATGGTGTCCTTTCTGTTGTTCTCTCCTTGTATTCTTCCCCAAACAGTTTCAACAGAACGTTTGACAGGAGAAACACTCCTGTGACACCCCCAGCTCCTGATAGGGTCAAGGCTGGAAGGTCCTAGTAGCGTGTGGATTGGTTTGTGCTAGGACTGCAGCCTTAGGCTGAAGGTTACTGTTCTTCTTAGGCTTGCATTATTAGCTGTAAAGGCTGCCATGTTTCGGCGATAACATGGCAGCATTAACATCTACTAATGTAAGCCTAAGAAGGACACTAACCTTCAGCCTAAGCCTGCAGGGCCGTCACAAATCAATTTACAGATTGCAGCCAGCAGTATCCGCGGAGCAGCGGCCCCCCCCCTTCTATGTGCAGAGTAACAGCTCACGCCTCTGAGCCGCCCACTGCCTGTGAGCTGCGTCCCACCAGCTGCAAGTGACCACCGTGCCAGCCGCCGCCTCTGTGCTGCGTCCTGCCAGTCACCTCCCAGGCCGCCACCTCCGTGCGGGCCCCCGACTCTGTGGTCCCTGATGGGCGCTTCCCTGTTGACTGGTCCCAATACAGCCGCAGTCTGCAACTTCACCCATGAAGGGGGTGGGGGTTGGGTAAGGAGCGTGCTTGTGGGCCATAGCCACCGGCAAAACAACTTGCTGCTGCAATTCCTTAGTGGCCTTCCAGGACCTGCAGGCCAATGAGCTCTGTAGCCAATCAGGGGGGCTGGGGGCGTCACCCCCTGTCGATCCTGGCTCCACCAGGACTTTCTGGTGGCATCAAGATACAATAATACCCTACAAAACGCCCATGCTTGGAAGCTTGAATCATGGTGGAGATGTTGCTTTCATAACATACAATGCAACACCTCCTCCTCTTTCGGGTGAATGCCCACAAACCTATTTCTACCGTGTTTCCCGCAGCGTAAATCCACGTGTGAATTCCGCAGCTAATAGGTTTTATTGAACCTAATAGCTTTCTACCTGCCAGTGCTCCGCAGCGGGAAATCGCGGCATGTTCTATTTCCCGCGGATTTACGCCACGGGAGGTCTCCATTAATATAGCATTAATGGAGACCGTGGAATGTGTATCATCCCACCAAGTTTCCGTGATGCCGATGACATCATATTTCTCCTTGTATTCGGAGCTCCAGTTCTCCTTGTTTGTTTTGCATGCTCTGTGCATTTGTGTGCCAACATGTTAGTTTGTGATCGGGGTCTCTTGCTCCTCTACTTGCCTTCTGAATTGTTTCTTTGTTCTTTTTTCCCATTTCTAATAGCGAGGGTCTCAATGTGTTCTTTAGCTGTTATATATTTTTGTCTTTCACTATCCTGCCATCAACATTGCAGTTCTTTATGCAAATCCGCCGGTTGTGGAGAGTAAGACCAATGTACAGTCAATGATCAGTGGGAGTTTAAGCTGCGTGACCTACCATGATCGGTAGTGGTCATTGAGAAGGGTCAGTCCCTTAAGACTAAGAAAAAATGTTTGGGATTTTATAGATTTTCCAATTATTATCATAGATGCATAAGTTCTGAGCTCAAGTGTTCACTGTTGGTTGTGCAGCCAAAGTACTAGGGGCCACACATCAGCCTGTCGGGCCAAATAACATGGATGCTACCCGTATAAATCCAGTTTGGTTCAGCTGAATGTGGAAGTGAGCTGAGAAGAGCAGATCACTGTTGATCCTAAGTGGATACCTGATGAGGACTGCTCCCTCCCATAAACGCCTGCTCAGTAGATCCCGGATTATAGCGGACGACTGGCTTAGATGCATTTCCACTGCTCTGGGGAAGGAAAGTTCTCAAAAACATGGCAGCTGTCCTTGGACCTGGCTCCTTAGATGCCCGCCCTTTTGTGTTGAAGGGAGAAAACGCTGACATTTTGAATAGCTTTTATGGCAGGATCATATTCTAGTGCTGCTCCTCCAGTGTCCGCCCTGCGCCAAATATGAAGGGAACTTTAGGGAAGTTTTCCTTTTTAGTGTGGCGGTGGCACGGCTCCCTCATCCGCTCGCTCTGCTACTCTTCATATTGTTGCTCATTTATTTCGAGGTGCTGCTTCAAGTTTACCCTCTCCTCCCTCCTGCCTATGTGTGAACTTGTACCCTGGCACCCTGCGATGTGTACATTGACTCTTTTGGTCTGTAGCATTAAATTGATGCATATCCAAGGTCGCTTGCGTTGCTGGGTTTCTGGCACTTTAGACTTCAAATGTACTGAAAAAGGGCCAAAGTAAAACATTGATACCCTATAAGCATCATGAAAGCAGATAACCCGAGGTTTTGTGAGAACGCCATCCAGCTCTGTAATCTGTAAAAGTCTGACCCAAGGAACCCAGCCTTTCCTAAAAAGTTCACGCTATGCAAAGTCCATACATCCCGCTTAATGGCATGCATAAGTCTTCACAAAGAGACCAGAAATCTGGCTTTGAGCTGCGAATGGTACTTCTAAAATAAGTCTAACTCCATAAGACAACACTACTATTATTCCCTTACTCAATCCGTAATAAGAGGCAGCCATTTGCTTAAAGGGGTTGTGCCAAGATGGCATCACCTGTTCATACGCCCATCTGTGGCGACTCATGTGCTGTCCTTGTACATTCATGTGACTGGCGCCCTGTTATACCAAGTTTCCTCTTCAGCGGCTGCTGCAGGGGGATATAAGCTCCTTGGCATCATTGGCGGTTTGCAGGGCTGGCGGGAGCCGGACCTACATTCCAAAAGGGGTTGTGCATCTTTACATCTGCTGATGTGAGCTTAAAATGCGGTTTAATAAGCCTTCGTTACATGCTTGCAATGCATTATGGTCCCAGTATTCTTGATGAACCTCCCATACTGTTGTGTATGAGATATGCAAACTATGTGTTGTGGGTGGGAATGAATTGTAAGATCGATCTGTAGTATGTTGCAGCCTTGAAATAACTTTTTCCCCCATGAAATATTCTGTGGACTTTGTTCCGAGGCCAGCGAGCCGTCTCCATAATATCAAAAGCCTTGCACAAACACAATTACATTAGCTAATGATCTGTAAAGTCTTCATTTAATAGCTTGGGATGGGTGTGCCAGTTCCATGGAGCGTAGTTTACAAGCGGTTCACAGTTTACTGTGTACATACCTTTTTGGATCAGATTCAGGTGTTGGCGACTTGCTGCACTCCAGAAAGGTCTTTTCTCTTCCTGCCGATGACAAAAGGTTTCTGTCTCAAGACAAAACCTAAATTATTGCATTTTAGAGAATTACACTGTCCAGTTGCCAATTTTCATAGAATCCTAGAATCCATCGAGTTGGAAGGGACCTCCCGGGTTCATCAGGTCCATCGAGTTGGAAGGGACCTCCCCGGGTTCATCAGGTCCATCGAGTTGGAAGGGACCTCCCCGGGTTCATCAGGTCCATCGAGTTGGAAGGGACCTCCCCGGGTTCATCAGGTCCATCGAGTTGGAAGGGACCTCCCCGGGTTCATCAGGTCCATCGAGTTGGAAGGGACCTCCCCGGGTTCATCAGGTCCATCGAGTTGGAAGGGACCTCCCCGGGTTCATCAGGTCCATCGAGTTGGAAGGGACCTCCCCGGGTTCATCAGGTCCATCGAGTTGGAAGGGACCTCCCCGGGTTCATCAGGTCCATCGAGTTGGAAGGGACCTCCCCGGGTTCATCAGGTCCATCGAGTTGGAAGGGACCTCCCCGGGTTCATCAGGTCCATCGAGTTGGAAGGGACCTCCCCGGGTTCATCAGGTCCATCGAGTTGGAAGGGACCTCCCCGGGTTCATCAGGTCCATCGAGTTGGAAGGGACCTCCCGGGCTCATCAGGTCCATCGAGTTGGAAGGGACCTCCCGGGCTCATCAGGTCCATCGAGTTGGAAGGGACCTCCCGGGCTCATCAGGTCCATCGAGTTGGAAGGGACCTCCCGGGCTCATCAGGTCCATCGAGTTGGAAGGGACCTCCCGGGCTCATCAGGTCCATCGAGTTGGAAGGGACCTCCCGGGCTCATCAGGTCCATCGAGTTGGAAGGGACCTCAGAAGCTGGTGCTGCGGCGTGGATTCCCTGGACGCTGTGTGTGTATGTATGTATGTATGTATGTATGTGTGTATATGTATATATATATATAATTATTTTCCATTGCGGCCTTGCTCCTCTCTATGGGAGTGCCGGCCAAAATGGAAAAGCATGCGGCCAAGCCGCTCCAAAACCCGCGGTTAAGTGCTGTGGGTTTTGAAGCTGCACTTTCCCGGCGGATATCTTGCGGTTTTTCTGCCAGGAATACAACCTGTGTGACCCCAGCCTTACTGTAAGGGACATGTCTGCAAGAAAAAAAAAATTGACATTAGGAGCAGGTTGCAAATTGCATATCGGCGGTTCTGAGAATAGGTGAATGAGCGAAGAGAGATTGTATTCTGAAACTCAGTCCAACTTTATTTTAACTCACGGTACTGGCTAACGTGTAGAATTATTTTCCACCATGTCCAGTGCCCATAGCCTTTTTTTTAAAGCAGACCTGCATTTTCAGACAGTTGTGACACACTCAGGTGACTGCTGTGTGTATATGAGGAATAGCATTACATAACTTAGGGGAGCAGGATCTCTTCTTCATCTCTGATCTGGTGGGTGTAGTCTGCTGCTATGATGTCTCCATACACTGCACACATAGGGGAGCAGGATCTCTTCTTCATCTCTGAGCTGGTGGGTCTAGACTGCTGCTATGTCTTCATACACTGCACACATAGGAGAGCAGGATCTCTTCTTCATCTCTGAACTGGTGGGTGTAGACTACTGCTATTATGTCTCCATACACTGTACACATAGGAGAGCAGGATCTCTTCTCTATCTCTGAGCTGGTGGGTGTAGACTGCTGCTATGATGTCTCCATACACTGTACACATAGGGGAGCAGGATCTCTTCTCTATCTTTGAGCTGGTGGGTGTAGACTGCTGCTATGATGTCTCCATACACTGTACACATAGGTGAGCAGGATCTCTTCTCTATCTTTGAGCTGATGGGTGTAGACTGCTGCTATGATGTCTCCATACACTGTACACATAGGAGAGCAGGATCTCTTCTCCATCTCTGAGCTGGTGGGTGTAGACTGCTGCTATGATGTCTCCATACACTGTACACATAGAGCAGCAGGATCTCTTCTCTCTCTGAGCTGGTGGGTGTAGATGGCTGCTATGATGTCTCCATACACTGTACACATAGGAGAGCAGGATCTCTTCTCTATCTCTGAGCTGGTGGGTGTAGATGGCTGCTATGATGTCTCCATACACTGTACACATAGAGCAGCAGGATCTCTTCTCTATGTCTGAGCTGGTGGGTGTAGACTGCTGCTATGATGTCTCCATACACTGTACACATAGGGGAGCAGGATCTCCTCTCTATCTCTGAGCTGGTGGGTGTAGACTGCTGCTATGATGTCTCCATACACTGTACACATAGGAGAGCAGGATCTCTTCTCTATCTCTGAGCTGGTGGGTGTAGATGGCTGCTATGATGTCTCCATACACTGTACACATAGAGCAGCAGGATCTCTTCTCTATGTCTGAGCTGGTGGGTGTAGACTGCTGCTATGATGTCTCCACACACTGTACACATAGAGCAGCAGGATCTCTTCTCTCTCTGAGCTGGTGGGTGTAGACTGCTGCTATGATGTCTCCATACACTGTACACATAGGAGAGCAGGATCTCTTCTCTCTCTGAGCTGGTTGGTGTAGACTGCTGCTATGATGTCTCCATACACTGTACACATAGGAGAGCAGGATCTCTTCTCTATCTCTGAGCTGCTGGGTGTAGACTGCTGCTATGATGTCTCCATACACTGTACACATAGGAGAGCAGGATCTCTTCTCTATCTCTGAGCTGGTGGGTGTAGACTGCTGCTATGATGTCTCCACACACTGTACACATAGAGCAGCAGGATCTCTTCTCTCTCTGAGCTGGTGGGTGTAGACCTGCTTCCATGATGTCTCCATACACTGTAGCAGCATGTCTATGAATCTGTTTATGTCCATCCAGCAGTGTCCTCATCTCCTCTCCATAGACTTCTATTGACAGTATGAGAAACCCCCCCCCCCCCCCCCACACACTTTTGGTTATCCTCGGTTTCTGTTACTAGACAGGCAAGGAACAGCAAATTGGAAGGAAGAGGGACCCTAGTGGCCAGCATTTTTAGTGATTTTTGCAATCCAAAAATGTCATTTTAGATAAACAGCGGTTTGTATTTTTGCTACTTATTGTATTGACATGAATGTTTTCCAAGTTCAGTGACCATTTAATGTTGCATTGTTATGGGTTCAAGTGTATTTCAGACCTTCCGATCCCATTAATATAGGCACCTCGTCAAACTTAATGGAGAGATGCAAGATTTGGGAAGGAACATGGCTTTCATAAGTCCAATGTTCCTTCATTTAGCCAATAGTGGGGTCCAAGTTCTGAAAACTTCTGATGCATCTTAAAGTAGCACTAACTTTATACTCATGTAATGTGTGTGATCAATCTTGTAATACACTTTCATTAGAAATGTGTTGTTTTGAGGTGGCTGCCAGTAGGCGTCCCCAGCTTCTCTTCAGTCCACTGCCGAATGTTTGGTATTCAGCTTCTGTAGTAACTGGGATGTTTTCTTAGCGCGTCTCACGGGTATCATCTTAGCCTCCTCCCTGTACCCGCAGGCACGGTGTAGACCATCTCCGCATTCTCTGCCTCTTCTGCTGTTACTGCACCTGTGTATGTGTAAGCATTACTTGGGTTTACTAATCACTCCTACAATCGCCCTGGGACAGCTGAGGGGTGGGCATTCACATGCTGCCTCCCTGCTGATTTGACCAGAGAGCGCGCAATGTAGCATAGGAAAGGAAGTACAGGACAGCAAACTACTGGCAGGATGCTAGGCCTGCATTATGCCCCTGTTTTAAAGGGAATTGCAAAAAGCAGTAGAGCAGATAAATGGGTAGGACCGCCTGAAAAACAGAACGTAAAACCTGAAACTGGGTGCAACCAGCAGGTAAGGAGAACCTAGCGTATTGTAGAAACTGCGGTTGATTATCATGTCTCCGGCGGTGGAGACATAACCTCTTCCATTAATGTGCTACTGTGTCTGGGGTGATGGGATCCTTCCTCAGCTCTGCTGCCGTGTTTGCACTAACACTTGTGATTGTCTCCCGTGCATCAAATGACACGCTTTGTTTTTCAAGCGCTCTGAATTCCATGCGGTATAAAGGCCTGCTGAGGAAGCGGAGTTCAGCCCTGGGGCGCCGCTGTTCTCGAATTCAGCTGCCACATGACTAATTCTAATGTTACCTTCCTCACATAAAGACTTTGTATCCACCTAATGCCAGAGTACTCGGTGCGCACATATTGGAATGGAGTAGAATCCAATCAGAACAAATTCTTTAACCCCTTAATGATGCGGCCCCCCTTTTTTTTTTTCCATTTTCATATTTTCCTCCCCACTTTAAAAAAAATCGCAACTCCTTTATTTCTCCACCGACGTCGCTGCATGAGGGCTTGTTTATGCGGGACGAGTTGTATTTTCCAATGGTGCTATTTAGGGCTCCTGTCCATGGGCACATTTTCACTGCGTTCCCCGCTGCGAATTGCTGCGACTCTCTGCGGTGATCCTTTCTGTCAGATAGGCTCACCACAGAGATCTGTCAGCTCTCCCCTGCTCCCGGGCGGTGGAGATCCACTGTGGGATATCGCAACGCCCGTGGACAGGCAGCCTTAAAGTACCATATAATGCACTGAAAAACGTTTGAAAAATTCTAAGTGGAGTAAAATTAAACCGACATTCCGCCATCTTTCTGTGCGTCTTGTTTCTATGACCCACCAACTGCAACAAAAATGACACGATAACCTTCTGCTATGGGTCGGTACTAGAGATGGGCGAGCAGTGCCTTAGTCGAGTATCTGCCCGACCGTCTCTAAAGATACGGCTGCCGGCGGGGAGGAACGGACGGGAGATCCCTCCCCCTCCCCCCCTGCTCCTCCCTGCTCACCGCCGGCACCCGAATCTTTAGGGACGAGCGGGCAGGCACTCGACTAAGGCACTGCTCGCCCATCTCTAGTCAGTACGATTACTACCATACCAAGCTTAGTGTATTTTTTTTCCTGTACTACTTATTTTTTCTCAGCCATTTAATTTTTTTAAGTTATTTTCTGCCGCATCTTCTGCGCAGTAACTTTTTGTTTTCCCGTCGCCATAGTTGTACGAAGGCTCATGTTTGGCGAGGCGTCCTAGTTTGTGTTGGTACCGTTTCGGAATACATACAACTTTTTGATGACTTTTCATTGCATTTTTCTAGGAGACAGGGGAACTGAAAGTGTTGTTCTGGCGTTCTTTATTTTTTTTCGAACGACTCTCACCGTGCGGGGTAAATATTGCGCTACTTTGATAGATGTGGCGATACCAAATATGTATTTTTTTTAATTATAGGTATGGCAAAAGGGGAGTGATTTAAAAATTTTATAACTTTTTTTTTTTTGTAGACCACAACATGCGATGCTTTGATCGCTCCTGCAGTATCATGTAATGATACTGCAATCTGACAGGCAGTCTATCAAGGCAGCCCTGGGGCCTTTCAGGAGGACCCCGGCTACCATGACACCTGCATGGCTCCCTGCAATCTCACGCGGGGGAGCCATACGGGTCCCCTGAGCATCGATCAGCGGATTTAAATGCCGCTGTCAGAATTGGCAGTGGCATTTAAAGTGTTAATAGCTGACCGTGCCCGATTGCAGCTATTGCCCGCAGGTGTCAGCTGTATTAAACAGCTGACGCCCGTGCTGCATGAAGAGAGGTCGTCCGCGAGCTCTCTTTATACATAGGCCACTGATACAGGCCATCAAAAGACGTATCGGCGGTCGTTAAGGGGTCAGAGGTTTTCCAGGGTTAGAAAAACACAGTAGCTTTCTTCCAAACACAGCGCCACCCTTGTCCCTGGGTTGTGTCTGGTGTTGCAGCTCAGCTTCCATTTACTTCAATGGAGCAGAGCTGCAATACCCCCACCCCCTTCACTCACACGCACAACCCTATAGACAAGGGTGGAGCCGGCTTCAGAAGAGAGAAGCCACAGCATGTAACTTTTTCCCAAAATATTGTCAAAGAAATGGGATCTAAAGCTACAAAGACAAAGAAAAATGACCTTTATTAGAATGACTAAAAGACAAAAAAGGCACTTTACAGAAAGCTAAATAACAAAAGCTAGGTAAATGATCTTCAAAAAGGACTGCGCCCCCCCCTGCTGTAACCCTAATCCATATGGCAACTGATGAGAGTAATCGCCCCAAGAAGGGCAACCCTGCTCTCCAACCTCCCCCAGCGTCCTGTTAGCCCCTAGAATGTAAAAGGGCTCAACAATTGGTGCTTTACCCCTATAGATGTAATATATGGCAACAAACACGAGTGACGGGTGCGACAGTCCAGATATAGAATGCCTGGTGGTACAAAATATATGGGCGCTGCCCAATCAATGATACAAGGGCCAGAAACGCTAATTCATGCAAGAAAGGCCCCGGCGCATCGCCCTAGCAATCCTGGTTCATCGATGAAAAACTAGATCCGAGCCGGCACTAAGCATGTCATGGGCCTGCCGGGTGTGCCGTCCTGGTGATCGCTGCGTGTCAGTGGAGGATACATGTATTTCTGGGAAACCCCTGGAAGTCTTCGTCAGTCAACAGATGTCTAAGCGTTGTGTGTCCTCTAGTTGTACATTGGCTCTCGCCTGTCCCCCGCGGGTCTGGAGCGCCCCGAGCTGGAAGGTGCTTGCATTGCATCTTCCTTTTGTCTTGCTGGCATCAGGATGTGTTTAGCCGCCTCTCCTTTTATCTGGCAGACCCCTGTGGACACCTCTGGTCTGTCCTCCTCACGGAATAACGGGTTGATTTCGGCTTCCAGGGTAACGTGGGGACTTCAGCGTGAGGGTTAGGAACCAGATCCAAAGACCACTAGACCGTCGGGTATCGCTCCCATCATGCCTCAGGAGGGATCACAAAAAGGAAAGTTCTTTTTAAATGGAAACTAACTTTTCACACAACGTCTTCACATCTAACAGCCTCTGTGTGAATCCTTAAAGGGGCGGTCGAGTTACCGGACCAGATCCCTTGAATAGAACTGTCTGTAATACAGAGCTGTACTTGCCCCGCCCCCGGGATCCAGCGCTACGCTGCAGCAATCGCCTGGCTTCTGGTGATGGTCGCAACAATCAGAAGCTGCAGTGTCCTGTTTATGAACTGAGCGGCACCGCCAGAACAAGCAGCGCCACTGCAGCGGTCATGTGACAACAAACGCCGGGACTGCAGCACTGGATCCCGGCGGCAGCGGTATAGCTCAGCTTATTTAACTACAAACAGCTCTATTAAAGGGATGTTGTCCAGTAACTAGACCTCCCCTTTAATCTTGTAATATCTTTACAGTAAACATTTAGATTTTCAGGCAAAAAAAAAAAAAATGGAAGTGGCCGTCACGAGGCGTCAATATTTGCAGTTCACTACCTATCTTCTCTAGTAACGGGGCATGGGGACACCGCTAGTGACTTCATGCTATGGAGGGGCAGGCATTCAGAGGCTGCTTTGCAGCTGATTGGAGAGGAAGTCCTGGCAGAATAAATAGGAGGGTGGAGCTACCTGAATGGGTGATGTGGAGGAACGGGCAGAAGGTGCGATTCTTCTCTCTCGTTAGGATGATGGGTCGTGGAAATACCTGGTGGTTCGGCTGCAGCCAACCCAATGATGGTCCCACTGGCAGGTGAGACTATTCTGATGGATTAGTGAAGACCATGTGCTGGGTGTATGTATCGTACAGTACATTACAGGAGGTAAGCTCAGCCTCGCCGTTTTATTTTATTCAGACATTTATCGCACAAATGTCAAAGATTGGAATACCGCTTTAAATAGTATTTGTCAATGTGTAGGGGGCAATTGTCAATATATTTCTACATTTCCAGGAGGAATAACAGAGGGAGGCACAACAGAATTCTAAGAAAAGATGCTGCAGAATAGTTTTTTCATGAGTCATATGAGCAGCTTCAGACCGTATTAACGAGGGTCTCGGTGGTATATTTCCATCTACTTGTGGACGGCGGTCAGTCTGCAGAATTGTGAGGCTTCGCAGCATGGCTCCTGCCACGGGCGCACTGATCCCAGGGCTGACATATGTTGTGCCTCGGAATAATATACCCCCAGGTTATGTTGGCATCGCTGGCCTGCCGAGGGAAAGACGCCAAAAGTATTTCTACAACGGCAACACATTTCACGTTTTCGAGAGCATTATATTTTCTCATGTGGGTTCCTGCCCCAAATTGCATGTTGTCGCTCTTGCGCACGGCCGTGTTGTCTCACAAAAAACGTGCAGTCCGGCTTCCACTGAAGCCAGTTCATCTGACAGTATATACCAGTGGTGGCGAACCTATGGCACCAGAGCTCTCCCTGTTGGCACTCGTTGCCATTGGCCGATCACTATGTTAGTGAATACTGGCAGGGGCTGCGACTGCACTGATCCCGGCGCACACTGTGACATCAGTGTGCAGCCAGGATCCTCCACCCCCATCCCCTGACGTCTCCTACTTGCTTCCGCGAGAGCAGGGGGGAGGAGGCGTCCGGCAGCACACTGACGTCAGTGTGCACCTGGGATCAGCGCTGCTGGCGGCGCGCCGGGCAGAGATGCAGCGGCGCTTCCACGAGCAGGAGGGGGTAAGTATGTGGGTCTCAGGGGGAACGGGGATTGGGGGGTGGCCACTGTGGGGTGTCACTGATACTACTGGTGGTCGCTATGGGGTGTCGCTATTACTACTGGGGGCCGCCGTGGGATGTCACTATGATACTTGAGGCCACCGTGGGGTGTCACAGTGATACTGGGTGTCGCTGGGGGGGGTGTCACTATTACAACTGGGAGGGAGGGTGGCCCCACTCTACGTCGCCGCACCCGGCGCTCGCTGTCGCTGCGTTGCCCCGCCCGGCGCTCGCTGTTGCTGCGTCGCCCCGCCCGGCGCTCGCTGTTGCTGCGTCGCATCTCTGTTCCCTCTCTTCTCATGTCATAGTTTTTACATTTTACTTGTGTTCGTTCCCTTAGTGTCAGGATACGCGACGCCATGTAAATGGCCGTAGAGTTGCGCTGTAGTGTTCCTGGCGTGCGCTGTGGCTGTCATGTATCGTGGCAGCTGCTCCTGGATCCGCCTGCACACATTGTGGTTTGCATTCTTTTGACCCCTGAATGCTTCACTAGGCCGGGGATCATCTTGCTTAACGGTTCGTCATCGCACAGCTGCCTATGGCGGACAGCTGCTGCCTCCTAGGACTGGACTGTGTGGACTGGGATACAATCTACAAATACTACGGATATTTTGTTAGCTTAATTAAAATAACAAAAACAAATTGTGCACAAGTCGTCGACAAGGGGTTGTCCAGTTGTAAACAATTGCTGGCCTATCCTCAGGATAGGTCGTCAGTAGTTGATCAGCAGTGGTCTGTCACAAGTGATCCCAGTCGATCGGCAGTTTCTGGGCGGGTGCAGTGGACTGATTTCTGCAGGCAGCAGACAGTGCCGTTCTCACTGTAGTGGCCAGACATGGTATTGCAGCATTCCTATTCATTGCAATGCCGTTCTAACATAGACTGATTTCTGGTTTGAACGAGCCAGAGATGTATCTGTATAAACGGTTTGCATGAGCGACAGACGATAAATCCTTTGGTTTAAACAGATCCTTCGTAGGAGATCCAAAGAATAACACAGGTCTGCGATGAAAAAATTGTAGCATATTTAATTAGTGGGTTTAACAGTATTTTTTGTGCTGATTACAGTAAAAATAGTGAAAAAATTCCATCACCCCTAGATAAGTCACAAATTTCACCTGAAATGTTCTTATTTTCAGGGTTTTTCAGGTTCGGTATGCGTACAACAACGAATCTAAACTGTCTGCTAGGCTTGACCTTGACTGCAGTCAGTGACTCCGTGTGGAGCCAGCCACTGTGGTCGACGCATCAAACAGTTTGGTGATACGGTATTTAGAAGAAATGGCTACTAGAAGATGTGCCAACTCTCCAACTGTTATATTTGTGGGTCTTATACCGTCAAGAAGCAACAAAGGAACATTTCTAATTTTGTTCAGAAGGTGTATTTTGCATACTTTGGTATGAAATTAGGGGGCCAAGATAAATCTTGGGCTCCCCATATAGTGTGTTCTGGGTGTGTTGAAGAACTGAGACAATGGTTTCAAGGTAAGAAGAAATCGTTTGGTTTTGGAGTACCCATGGTTTGGAGAGAGCCTAAAGATCACAGTGATGACTGTTATGTTTGTTCTTGTTCAGGAAGGACATTTCATACCCAACCAACATACGTTCGGCTACTCGCCCTGTTCCTCATGGACCTGACTTGCCTATTCCTTCACCTCCGGATACCCTGGACAATATTTTAGACGATTTAGACCAAATGTCACATAGTAGCAGCGATAATGATGACAGCTATGATCCCGGTACCAACGACCCTGAACTTTTCTCTCAATCAGACTTGAACGATTTAGTACGAGATCTGGGCCTACCAAAGGATTCAGTGGAAGTGTTAGGGTCTAGACTTAAAGAAAGACACATGTTAGCCTCCGGTGTTTCATTTTCATGGTACCGACTTAGAGAAAAGGAATTTGTCCCTTTTTTTACACAAGAGGGTGAACTAGTTTTCTGCAACAATGTACCTGGAATCATGGAAATGTTCAACATAACGTATGACCCAGAGGAATGGAGACTTTTCATAGATTCGTCAAAAAGGAGTTTGAAAGCCGTACTTCTTCCCAATGGTAACCAATATGCTTCTGTGCCTGTTGGACACTCAGTCCATTTGAAAGAATGCTACGAAAATCTTGGGTTTGTTCTTAATAAGCTCAGCTACTCTGACCATAAATGGACTATTTGTGGGGATTTGAAAGTTATTTCCATGTCACTAGGTCAACAGAGTGGTTACACAAAGTTTCCATGTTTCCTCTGTGAATGGGATAGCCGTGACCGGAAACAACACTATGTCAAGCAGACCTGGCCAATCAGAAAGGCTCTTATTCCTGGAGTTAAAAATGTTGAAAGACAAAGTTTAGTGGATCCTAAAAAGATCTTCCTTCCACCACTTCATATCAAATTGGGACTAATGAAACAGTTTGTGAAAGCATTACACAAAGGAGAGTGCTTCAAGTATCTTTGGGAACAGTTTCCTGGTCTATCAGATGCTAAGCTGAAGGAGGGAGTCTTTGTTGGGCCTGACATAAGAAAACATTTAAAAGATGAAATCTGTCACTAAAATGGAAATGGAAGAAAAAAATGCCTGGAATTCATTTAAACTTGTTGTACCAGGCTTTCTTGGAAATAAAAAAGACCCAAACTACAAAACTTTGGTTGCTGAATTGTTACAAAACTACAAAATCTTGGGCTGCAACATGAGTGTCAAAGTCCATTTCCTTCACTCACATCTGGACTACTTTCCAGAAAATCTTGGGGCTGTAAGTGAGGAACAAGGAGAACGTTTCCATCAAGATCTAAAAGAAATGGAGCGCGGATACCAAGGTCGATGGAATGTCACCATGATGGCACACTACTGTTGGGTGTTAAAAAGGGAAGATTCACAAGAACAGCCGAAAAAGTACCAAAAGAAGCTTTGATGGAAAAAGAAAACGGTTTTACAAAGACTTATAATAAATCTGCAACACCTGTGTATCACTATTATGCTTATTTTAGCTCGAGATTGTTGGGTTTTTGTTTTTACTTCATGTTAAAATAATAAAAACAAATTTTCTGGGTTTTTTGTATTTTTTCCAAATACTTCAACTTTATTTTGTTGGTTGCTAAAGGCCCTTTTACACAGGCTGATTATCGTCGGTAGTAGCTCAGCCCTCTGCGCTCCCGCGGGGTTTTAAGCGATAGGCGTCCCTTGTAAATGCTTGCGGAGTCTGGATGAGAGGTGTTCAGCCGTTCAGTTTCCTGCCGGCCGCGCTCCTGTGTAACACGGGGACAGGGTCCGGCGTCGTGTGCCCCACAGCTCATCCCGTGTAATCGGGCCTTTAGAAGGACCTTCCGCTTCCCGTATCGGCGATGATCATTTCCCAGCATCCCCGTCTCTCGTCACCGTAAGGTCTTCACAATGAACTGATTGGTTAAGTGTCATGGTATTCTGTGTAAGGGCTGTGCTACATATACGCCCCCTACAGGCGCTCTCTAACCACTAACGGGGTTTTCTTGTCTTGCAGTTATTGAGTGGGGTGATGACGTTCACACGATCACAGAAGACGAAGCTGTAATGTTGGTGAATCATCAAGCAACAGGGGACGTCTGCACGTTAATGATGTGCTTGCAGGACAAAGGCACGGTATGATGTGGCTCTATGGAAACTGTCAGTAGTGGGGGCGCCGGGGGCTCTAGTGTAACCTCATGCACTGTAGGCGCTGATGACGTCCTCCACCGTCTGTCCATTGTTTATGGAAACTGCTACTACAAAAAAGTTGAATAATTGGCATCGTCCGGACTGCATATGCCATAATACATATACTTACCTGCCGACTCTCAGGATTCGTGGTAGCCTTGCCTTGCGTCGGTGGATCTGGCACCTACTTATGGTCTCCAGAAACTGAATTGGGTAAATCCAGCATTAAACAAACTGGTCTCCTGCCAACTCATCAGGATTCGCAGACCATGTGATGGCGCCTTCGCATCCACCGCCGCTCTACCGTCAAGGCTGCTACCGATTCTAACCTTTATTTTGGAAAGCTGCTCAATATCGCTTCTACTTAGACAAACGTTAGTCCAGAGAGACATTCACTGATTGAGACTGTCACGGATATTCAGATGGGGCTTTTCATATATCCGTGCTTTGTAGAGCCCCACATCTAGGGCCATTTATAGGAGCCATCTTTGTTCACTGCTCCGTTTATAGCTCCAGGTTGGTACTATGGTCTAATACATCCACCTGTTGGGAAGACGTAATAGTCTATCAGTGAGATATGGATACAAGTTTTAGTCTGTGATTGGGTTAGGAACATATGATGATATAGTAGAAAGAGTTGTATCTCATCTTCTGAAAGAAGGGATCTATTTGGGGCGAATTGAGATCAGGTTGGGAAGCGATTGTTTTGAGGTTCCTGCTGTATGAATGGGACACAATGACCCTTTTCTCTCCTTTCTACTAGTTTTTGTCCGGGACCGTTGTCTCGGGGTCTGTGATATTGTTGGAGGGCTAGATACACGAATAGTATCAGCTCATCCTTTAAATTGAATGAATATTAAAGGTTACGTTTTAGGGACTCTATTGCGCTGTGGTGTTCTATTCCAAGTCTGTGGGACTGAGACAGCAGCGTACTTCTTTTTACTGTACAGGACTGGTGGTGACGAGGGACGGGTGGCGCGCATTGGCTCCAGTGCCCGTATCACTATGAAGACAGTCTGGGACCTGATAAAAATCGTTAGAGCCGTCACTAAATGCCTGAAAAAAGGACACCCCACTTCCCTTTCCCCACTGATGCCTGCGCAATAAGTTGGCGCTATACAAATAAAGATGATTATCCGCTCCCATTTACTCTCAAACATGTAAAATCTATTGACTACAATCCATAAAATATCTACATATTTGGTAACAGGAAGAATCTGTACTAAAAGTATACACGTTTATGCTACAAAAATACAGTGGAGAAAAAGTTAAGGGGTTGTAAACTATTGGAGGCCATTAAAAAGGCCATTATGTCATTAAGAATAGCTTGGTGGGGGTTGTCACCCAGGACTCCAAGGTAAAAAAGAGTATAATGTGGTCTGCAGGAAACTGGAGGGCAAGTGTCAGAAAAGCTAATAATGAATTGAGGCTTGTAAGAGGTCAAAAGCAAAAGAAAAATCCAAGATGCTATAGGTTATTTACTGGATGAAAATGGTGAATTGGATAGAAAAGCTGAGAAGAACGAACTTTTAAATTCCTATTTTGTATCTGTTTTCTGTCAGAAAGTAGATGGAACATCAGCTGATCTTCCCTGTGCTATTGGGGGAATAAAAGAATGCAGGCTATCTGTAAGCAGAGAGATGGTGAGGGAACACTTGGCTAACTTACATGAATCCAAGTCTCAAGGTCCAGATGAATTACATCCTAGGATACTAAAGGAAGCAGCGGAGGTAATTGCTGAACCACTCACCATAATCGGTGAAAATTCCTTGAGAACAGGAAAAGTCTCAGAAGATTGGAAAAGGGCAAATGTTGTCCCTATCTTCAAAAAAGGGAAGAAGGTGGATCCAGGAAGCTACAGGCCTGTGAGCCTGACTTCTATACCAAGAAAAATCTGAACAAATTATTAAACAGCATATATGCAAGTACTTGGCTGAGAATGGAGTAATTAACCAGAGCCAGCATGGGTTTGTAACAAACAAGTCATGCCAGATGAATCTAATCTCCTTCTATGACAGAATCACCAACTGGGTTGATCAGTGAAATGCGGTGGATATAGTATATCTTGGCTTTAGTAAAGCATCTGACAAAGTATCTCATACCATACGTATTGAAAAAATGACCAAATCTGGGATTGACAAGGCAACTGTTAGGTGGATTCAGAACTGGCTGAGTGATCGTACTCCAAGAGTGGTCATAAATGGCTGCACATACTACTGGAAGAATGTATCAAGTGGGGAACCACAAGGCTCTGTCCTAGGCTCGATGTTGGTCAACATTGTTATAAATGATCTGCCGATGACACAAAACTAGGGGGGATAGCTAACACTAGGAAAGAGAGAGAGGATTTAAAAAGCTCTAGAAAAGCTTGGAACAGTGTTCGGCGACTAACAGAATGGTATTTAACAAGGAGAAATGTAATATACTACCTCTGGGCAAGAAAAATGGGCAAAAAAAACAGAATGGGAGGAATTTGGCTAAGCAGCACATGTGAAAAAGACTTGGGTATACTAATAGATCATAGACTGAACATGAGTCAACAATGTGATGCAGCAGCCAAAAAGGCAAACACAATTCTGGGATGTATTAAGAGAAGCATAGAGTCTAGATCACGTGAGGTCATTATCCCCCTCTTCTCTTCCTTAGTCAGACCTCATCTGGAATACTGGGTCCAGTTCTGGGCACCCCACTTTATACAAGACATAGACAAACTGGATCCAGTTCAGAGAAGAGTTACCAAGATAGTGAGCGGTCTGCAAATCATGTCCTATGAGGAACGGTTAAAGGATCTGGGAATGTTTAGCAGAAGAGAAAGCTGAGAGGAGACTTAATAGCTGTCTACAAATATCTGAAGGGCTGTCACAGTGCAGAGGGATCAGCCCTATTCTCATCTGGGCAAGGAAAGACTAGAAGCAATGGGATGAAACTGAAAGGGAGGAGACACAGATTAGATATTAGACAGTGAGGGGATCAATGAGTGGAACAGGTTGCCACGGGAGGTGGGGAGTTCAATAGAAGTCTTCAATCAACTGTTCACCAGACTGGTGCCCTGAACTGATTTCTGCAGGAAGCCGACCGCTCCGTTCTTCCTGCAGTGGCCAGGCTTGGTATTGCAGACAGTGCAATACTAAGCCTGGCTACTGCACAAGAATGGAGCGGTCGGCTTCCTGCAGAACTCCTCCTAATGCACGAGTGCGCTCGCCCGATACACAGCTGATCGGTGGGGAGTCATGCGTGCCAAAACCCACCAATCTACTCTTGCTGAACTACTCTGAGGATAAGCCCCCAATAGTTGACCACTGGACGTCCCCTCTAACAGTTTACTAGCGTGTAAAGGTTGCAGGTTTTATGCATCTAAATTTGTGACCTTTACATTTTCTCCCAACTTTTGAGAAGGGATGTGGCTTAGAGGGGCACGACCTACGGTAATCTCTGCCAGGGACTAGTGTATATTACAGGGGAGATGCGCCGTATATATTAGGAGGCGGGTGCTTCATTCTCCAGTGCCCCTTTTAAGGGGGTTATCTTGACAGCAGCCATTTTATGCTATTACATGTGCGGGGGAGGGGTAGAGCGTAAGGCTACACTGTTTTGTATAATTCAGCATTAGGCTCTGCCCATGGCCTTGCCCTCTTACCCCTCCTGCTTGTCACTGTACCTGGGTTTCCACAGGCTGTACTGACCATCTGAAAAGCTCGTGGGGTCTCTGCTGTGGTGCGCTATTCCCTCTTCCGAGTGCTCCCTCGGTCTCTGCTGTGGTGCGCCGTGCCCGCCTCCGACTGCTCCCAGCGACGCTGCTGTGGTGCGCCGTGCCCGCCTCCGACTGCTCCCAGCGACGCTGCTGTGGTGCGCCGTGCCCGCCTCCGACTGCTCCCAGCGACGCTGCTGTGGTGCGCCGTGCCCGCCTCCGACTGCTCCCAGCGACGCTGCTGTGGTGCGCCGTGCCCGCCTCCGACTGCTCCCAGCGACGCTGCTGTGGTGCGCCGTGCCCGCCTCCGACTGCTCCCAGCGACGCTGCTGTGGTGCGCCGTGCCCGCCTCCGACTGCTCCCAGCGACGCTGCTGTGGTGCGCCGTGCCCGCCTCCGACTGCTCCCAGCGACGCTGCTGTGGTGCGCCGTGCCCGCCTCCGACTGCTCCCAGCGACGCTGCTGTGGTGCGCCGTGCCCGCCTCCGAGTACTGCTGCTGGCGACACTGCTGTGGTGCGCTGTGCCCGCCTTCGAGTGCTGCAGTTGGCGACGCTGATGTTGTGCGCTGTGCCCGTCTCCTGGGTGCTCCCAACAATGCTGCTGTGGCGCGCCGTGCCCGCCTCTGGGGTGCTCACGGGGACGCTGCTGTGGTGCGCCGTATCCGTCCCTGAGTACTTCCGGCGACGCTGCTGTGGTGCGCCGTGCCCGCCTCCGACTGCTTCCGGCGACGCTGCTGTGGTGCGCCGTGCCCGCCTCCGACTGCTCCCGGCGACGCTGCTGTGGTGCGCCGTGCCCGCCTCCGAATGCTGTTGTTGGCTACGCTGCTGTGATGCGCCGTGCCCGCCTCCGAATGCTGTTGCTGGCGACGCTGCTGTGGTGCGCCGTGCCCGCCTTCGAGTGCTGCAGTTGGCGACGCTGATGTTGTGCGCCGTGCCCGCCCCTGGGGTGCTCCCAATGACGCTGCTGTTGTGCGCTGTGCCCGTCTCCTGGGTGCTCCCAACAATGCTGCTGTGGCGCGCCGTGCCCGCCTCTGGGGTGCTCACGGGGACGCTGCTGTGGTGCGCCGTATCCGTCCCTGAGTACTTCCGGCGACGCTGCTGTGGTGCGCCGTGCCCGCCTCCGACTGCTCCCGGCGACGCTGCTGTGGTGCGCCGTGCCCGCCTCCGACTGCTGCCGGCGACGCTGCTGTGGTGCGCCGTGCCCGCCTCCGACTGCTGTTGTTGGCTACGCTGCTGTGGTGCGCCATGCCCGCCTCCGACTGCTGTTGTTGGCTACGCTGCTGTGGTGCGCCGTGCCCGCCTCCGAGTACTGCTGCTGGCGACGCTGCTGTGGTGCGCCGTGCCCGCCTTCGAGTGCTGCAGTTGGCGACGCTGATGTGCGCCGTGCCCGCCCCTGGGGTGCTCCCAACGACGCTGCTGTTGGGCGCCGTGCCCGTCTCCTGGGTGCTCCCAACAATGCTGCTGTGGTGCGCCGTGCCCGCCTCTGGGGTGCTCATGGGGACGCTGCTGTGGTGCGCCGTATCCGTCCCTGAGTGCTTCCGGCGACACTGCTGTGGTGCGCTGTGCCCGCGACCGTCGACACTGCTGTGGTGCGCCGTGCTTGCCTTCGAGTGCTCCTGGCAACGCTGCTGTGGTGCGTCGTGCCCGCCACCGAGTGCTGCTGTTGGCAACGCTGCTGTGGTGCGCCGTGCCCGCCACCGCGTGCTGCTGTTGGCAGCGCTGCTGTGGTGCGCCGTGCCCGCCACCGAGTGCTGCTGTTGGCAGCGCTCCTGTGATGTGCCGTGCCCGCCACCGAGTGCTGCTGTTGGCAGCGCTGCTGTAGTGTGCCGTGCCCGCCACCGAGTGCTGCTGTTGGCAGCGCTGCTGTAGTGTGCCGTGCCCGCCACCGAGTGCTGCTGTTGGCAGCGCTGCTGTAGTGGGCCGTGCCCGCCTCCGAGTGCTGCTGTTGACTACGCTGCTGTAGTGTGCCGTGCCCGCCTCCGAGTGCTGCTGTTGGCTACTCGGCTGTGTTGTACCGTGCCCGTCTTCGAGTGCTGTTGGTGACGCTGCTGTAGTGGGCTGTGCCCGCCTCCGAGTGCTGCTGTTGGCTACTCTGCTGTGTTGTGCCGTGCCCGTCTTCGAGTGCTGTTGGTGACGCTGCTGTAGTGGGCTGTGCCCGCCTCCGGGTGCTGCTGTTGGCTACGCTGCTGTGGTGTGCTGTGCCCGCCTTCGTGTGCTGCTGTGGTGCGCCGTGCCCGTCTCCGAGTACTGCTGCTGGCGACACTGCTGTGGTGCGCTGTGCCCGCCCCTGGGGTGCTCCCAACGACGCTGCTGTTGTGCGCTGTGCCCGCCCCTGGGGTGCTCCCAACGACGCTGCTGTTGTGCGCTGTGCCCGCCCCTGGGGTGCTCCCAACGACGCTGCTGTTGTGCGCTGTGCCCGCCCCTGGGGTGCTCCCAACGACGCTGCTGTTGTGCGCTGTGCCCGTCTCCTGGGTGCTCACGGGGACGCTTTTGTGGTTGGCCGTATCCGTCCCTGAGTGCGTCCGGCGACACTGCCGTGGTGCGCTGTGCCCGCGACCGTCGACACTGCTGTGGTGCGCCGTGCCTGCCTCCGAGTGCTCCTGGCAACGCTGCTGTGGTGCGCTGTGCCCGCCACCGAGTGCTGCTGTTGGCAACGCTGCTGTGGTGCGCTGTGCCCGCCACCGAGTGCTGCTGTTGGCAACACTGCTGTGGTGGGCCGTGCCCGCCTCCGAGTGCTGCTGTAGGCTACACTGCTGTAGTGGGCTGTGCCCGCCTCCGGGTGTTGCTGTTGGCTACGCTGCTGTGGTTCGCTGTGCTCGCCTTCGTGTGCTGCTGGCGACGCTGCTGTGGTGCGCCGTGCCTGCCTTCGAGTGCTGCTGTTGGCGACGCTGCCGTGCCCGCCTCAGAGTAATGCTGTTGGCGACGCTGCTGTGGTTCGCCGTGCCCGCCTCCTGGTGCTCCTGGTTTGTAATACCAAGCTGCTATTTAGCTCAGTGACAGCGCCGTCCTAATGTGAGCGTCAGGGAGGCTTCGGCTGATGCCCTGCATCTATTTTGGCTGCATGAGTAATGGGCCTCCAGCTGTCAATCAGCGGCTGTCCTGTGAGTTAGTGAGCAGTATGGAGTGATTACAAGGCCAGGTCACGGGTGCTGAGCCGGCCAGTCTGTCTGCTGAGTACATTATCCCACACGTGATACTAAATGGACAATAAGCTGCAGGTTACTGGGAGCCCTAAGGAAGATTTCAGGAAACAGAAGAAATGGAGGCCTTCAGGACTCTGAACTGGAGTGGATTTACAGCAATGAGGAGCTTCAGCGCCGTGCGCGATTACAAATGGAGGCCTTGTTTAAAGGGACCCGTCACAAACTATAGTCGTCTTGTGTAAATGGGCCATAACATTCTTTCCCCCATCTTCCACTGTGGTGTTTACACATAATTTACATACAGCTACATAACCTTTTGTAAATGCAATGCATTACATACATTGTACTGATTCTGCATTATATCCTGTGTTAGGCTGCCTGTCCATGGGCCTAGCGATATCCCGCGGCAGAGATCTGCCGCGGGAGCCACCGTCTGGGAGCAGGTGAGAGCTGACAGCTCTCCGCGCTGAGCCTATCTGACAGGCTCACCGCGGAGAATCGCTGCATGCCGCGATTTAGATCTCGAGAGTGGAGAATCGCTATGGTTCTCCGCTCGTGGATGCCAACCCTGCGCTTTTCATAGCAACGCTATGGAAAGCTTCAGACAGCGTGATTTGCCGCCGGTGAATCTTCGCCCGTGGACAGGAGCCCTTGTATTCCAGAGCTGCACTCACTATTCTGCTGGTGGAGTCACTGTGTACATACATTACTTATCTTGTACTGATCCTGAGTTACATCCTGTATTATACTCCAGAGCTACACTCTCTATTCTGCTGGTGTAGTCACCGTGTACATACATTTCTTATCCTGTACTGCTCCTGAGTTACAGCCTGTATTATACCCCAGAGCTGCACTCACTATTCTGCTGGTGGAGTCACTGTGTACATACATTACTTATCTTGTACTGATCCTGAGTTACATCCTGTATCCAGGGAACTACAAGCCTGTGAGCCTGACTTCTATACCGGGGTAGGATGCTTGAATAGATATTAAACAGCCTGTATGCAAGTACTTAGATGAGAATAGAGTAATTAACCAGAGTCAGCATGGGTTTGTAACAAGTCGAGCCAGACTAAATCTAACATCCTTCTATGACAGAATCACTGACTGGGTCGATCAGGGAGATGTGGTGGATATAGTATATCTTGGCTTTAGTAAAGCATTAGACAAAGTATCTCATACCAGCCTTATTGGGAAAATGATCAAATCTGGGATTGACAAGGCAACTGTTAGGGGGATTCACAACTGGCTGAGTGATCGTACTCAGAGTGTATTCAGGACATCAAAGATTGTAGTGGCAGCATCAAAGGTGTATCCTAAAAGAAATCCTCTATTTCATTCCAGCCAGTAAAATTTGCAACATCAAGCGGCGCTTGAAAAGGGCCACCAGTCCGAAACATTGCAAATTTTACAAAAGGCAAACCCAATTCTGGGATGTATTAAGAGAAGCATAGAGTCTAGATCACGTGAGGTCATTATCCCCTCTACTCTTCATTAGTCAGACCTCATCTGGAATACTGGGTCCAGTTCTGGGCACCCCACTTTATAACAGGCATAGACAAACTGGAGCAAGTTCAGAGAAGAGTTACCAAGATGGTGAGCGGTCTGCAAATCATGTCCTATGAGGAACGGGTGAAGGATCTGGGAATGTTTAGCAGAAGAGAAGGCTGAGAGGAGACTTAAAGGGGTTGTCCCGCGCCGAAATGGGTTGTTTTTTTTTCAACCCCCCCCCCCCCGTTCGGCGCGAGACAACCCCGATGCAGGGACGTACAGAAGCTTACCGGAGCGCTTACCTTAATCCCCGCGCTCCGGTGACTTCTATACTTACCTGTGAAGATGGCCGCCGGAATCCTCTTCTTCCGTGGACCGCAGCTCTTCTGTGCGGTCCATTGCCGATTCCAGCCTCCTGATTGGCTGGAATCGGCACGTGACGGGGCGGAGCTACACGGAGCCGGCATCCTGCACGAAAGGCTCCATAGAAGAAAGCAGAAGACCCGGACTGCGCAAGCGCGGCTAATTTGGCCATCGGAGGGCGAAAATTAGTCGGCACCATGGAAACGAGGACGCCAGCAACGAAGCAGGTAAGTATAAAACTTTTTATAACTTCTGTATGGCTCATATTTAATGCACGATGTACATTACAAAGTGCATTAATATGGCCATACAGAAGTGTATAGACCCACTTGCTGCCGCGGGACAACCCCTTTAATAGTGGTCTACAAATATCTGAAGGGCTGTCACAGTGCAGAGGGATCAGCCCTATTCTCATCTGCACAAGGAAAGACTAGAAGCAATGGGATGAAACTGAGAGGGAGGAGACACAGATTAAATATTAGACAGGGGGATCAATGAGTTGAACAGGTTACCACGGGAGGTGGGGAGTTCTCCTTCAATGGAAGTGTTCAAACAGAGGCGGGACAGACATCAGTCTGGGATGATTTAGTGAATCCGATGACCCTGGAGGACCCAATGACCCAAGAGATCCCTTCCAACCCTACCCATTCTAGAATTTTATGTATTCTTTTCCAGAGCTGCACTCACTATTCTGCTGGTGGAGTCACTGTGTACATACATTACTTATCCTGTACTGCCCCTGGGTTACATCCTGTATTATACTCCAGAGCTGCACTCACTATTCTGCTGGTGTAGTCACTGTATACATACATTACTTATCCTGTACTGACCCTGAGTTACATCCTGTATTATACCCCAGAGCTGCACTCACTATTCTGCTGGTAGAGTCACTGTGAACATACATCACTTATCCTGTACTGCTCCTGAGTTACATCCTGTATTATACTCCAGAGCTGCACTCACTATTCTGCTGGTGGAGTCACTGTGTACATATATTACTTATCCTGTACTGATCCTGAGTTACATCCTGTATTATACTCCAGAGCTGCACTCACTATTCTGCTGGTGTAGTCACTGTGTACATACATTACTTATCCTGTACTGCTCCTGAGTTACATCCTGTATTATACCCCAGAGCTGCACTCACTATTCTGCTGGTGGTGGAGTCACTGTGTACATACATTACTTATCCTGTACTGCTCCTGAGTTACATGCTCTATTATACTGCAGAGCTGCACTCACTATTCTGCTGGTGGAGTCACTGTGTACATACATTACTTATCCTGTATTATACTCCAGAGCTGCACTCACTATTCTGCTGGTGGAGTCAGTGTGTACATACATTATTTATCCTGTACTGATCCTGAGTTACATCCTGTATTATACTCCAGAGCTGCACTCACTATTCTGCTGGTGGAGTCACTGTGTACATACATTACTTATCCTGTATTATACTCCAGAGCTGCACTCACTATTCTGCTGGTGGAGTCAGTGTGTACATACATTATTTATCCTGTACTGATCCTGAGTTACATCCTGTATTATACTCCAGAGCTGCACTCACTATTCTGCTGGTGGAGTCAGTGTGTACATACATTACTTATCCTGTACTGCTCCTGAGTTACATCCTGTATTATACTCCAGAGCTGCACTCACTATTCTGCTGGTGGAGTCACTGTGTACATACATTACTTATCCTGTACTGCTCCTGAGTTACATCCTGTATTATACTCCAGAGCTGCACTCACTATTCTGCTGGTGGTGGAGTCACTGTGTACATACATTACTTATCCTGTACTGACCCTGAGTTACATCCTGTATTATACCCCAGAGCTGCACTCACTATTCTGCTGGTGGAGTCACTGTGTACATACATTACTTATCCTGTACTGCTCCTGAGTTACATCCTGTATTATACTCCAGAGCTGCACTCTCTATTCTGCTGGTTGTTTTTGGAAACTGTCAGCAGGCTTGTTGACTAACAACCCAACCATCTTAGCTCCTGCAATACAGTTGGTTGATGTTTCTTACAAGAGATCCTGCCACCTCACCCTCTACATGCCCCTACCCAGGATGCCAATCTCCTTGGCAGGCTTGTTGTAGAGCATGAGGTGACGTTTGGGGTAACACGGCTGCTAGTGGTTGTATAAATGCTGCCGATGACCTTCTTGACCTGCGTGATGGTCTGACAGCCCTAATAAATATCCTTGTGTGGAGGCCACTTACCTCAGCAGTTGTCGGCTGGGGGTCAGTACGGGACGAGGGCAGTGATGTCTGCGCTGACCTTTTCTGGGTTAGTCTTGCAGTTCTGCAGCAGCTCTAAGCTGGACCTGGGAGAATCTATTGATCTTGTATATCTGGACTTCTCTAAAGCCTTTGACACCGTGCCACATAATAGGCTAATATACAAAATGAGAAGCTCGGACTGGGCGAAAACGTGTGTAAGTGGGTAAAAAATTGGCTCAACGATAGAAAGCAGAGGGTGGTAATAAATGGTTCGTACTCTGATTGGACCACAGTCGCTAGTGGGGTGCCACAGGGTTCAGTATTAGGCCCCACTCTGTTCAACATATTTATTAATGACCTGGTAGAGGGGCTGCACAGCAAAATATCAATATTTGCAGATGACACAAAATTATACAATATAATTAATGCAACGGAGGACAATGTGCGGCTACAAACGGACCTGGATAAGCTGGGGGCTTGGGCAGAAAAATGGCAAATGAAGTTCAATGTTGAAAAATGTAAGACTATGCACATGGGCAAGAGGAACGGATGTCACAAATATTCACTTAATGGGGTACCACTAGGGAAAAGTGATATGGAAAAGGATCTGGGGGTATTAGTGGATAATAGACTAAACTGGAGTAACCAATGCCAGTCAGCCGCTGCAAAGGCAAATAAAGTCTTGGGGTGCATCAAAAGAGGAATAGGGGCGAAGGACGAGAACATCATCCTCCCACTATATAAGGCACTTGTCAGGCCTCACATGGAATACTGCGTACAATTCTGGACACCGGGGCTCAGGAGGGATGTCACAGTGCTTGAGGGGGTTCAAAGAAGAGCGACTAAACTAATACATGGAATGAAGGGACTGGAATACCCAGAGAGGCTATCCAAATTGGGACTATTTACTCTAGAAAAAAGAAGGTTAAGAGGCGACCAAATAACCATGTATAAGTACATGAGGGGACAACACATGGATCTCTCCCGCGATCTGTTTACACCCAGGACCTCGACGGTAACAAGAGGACATCCGCTACGATTAGAGGAAAGTAGGTTTCATCACCAACACAGAAAGGGGTTCTTTACTGTAAGAGCAGTTAGACTGTGGAACTCTCTACCGGAGGAAGTGGTGATGGCAAAATCCATAGAGGAGTTTAAAAGGGGACTTGATGTCTTTCTGGAGAAGAGGGATATTACAAGATATAAATATTAGGTTAAGTGTCAATCCTGGTATATAGGCAGGTAGGAACTATTAGGGGTTGATCCAGGGAACAGTCTGATTGCCATTAGGGAGTCGGGAAGGAATTTTTTCCCCAAAAGGGCTAATTGACTTCTGGCCTTGGGGTTTTTTGCCTTCCTCTGGATCAACACAGTAGGATAGACAGGCTGGACTAGATGGACAATGTCTTCATTCGGCCTTACATACTATGTTACTATGTTACTATGAGGTTTCACTTGTTTCTTTCCTGTCCGTTGCAGGTCGTCCGGCAGATGATGTGGCTAATGGACCATATTTTCAAATACACCAATTTCGGGGTGGTGTCCCTCGTGCACGGAGACTTCTTCATCCGACAGGTGAGCTGATCCCTCATCTTCATTGTTACACATTTTTGCCCAGTTTTCTTCCCAGTGACTTGAATTGTTTTGCTTTATGGTAAGTCAGCCGATTCTTGTATCACCAACGGTCTTGTCTAGTCCTCCTGCATGCGGGGTCCGACCCTGTGACCCCGCTCAGCTGTCCTGTCTAGTCCTCCTGCATGCGGGGTCCGACCCTGTGACCCCGCTCACCTGTCCTGTCTAGTCCTCCTGCATGCGGGGTCCGACCCTGTGACTCCGCTCACCTGTCCTGTCTAGTCCTCCTGCATGCGGGGTCCGACCCTGTGACCCCGCTCACCTGTCCTGTCTAGTCCTCCTGCATGCGGGGTCCGACCCTGTGACCCCCTGTCCTGTCTGTACTGCGGCAGCATTGGCCGGTACAGATAAAGCCGCGCCGTCGATAGGCGATGAGGTGGATCCCGCGACCCTTCTGCAGTACTTGTGGCCGCGGGACACGTAGCTTCCATTGACTGCAGTGAAAGCCGCACAGGATGGAACATGCTGCGATTTTTCTGCCACAAGTGGTAATTTCCGCTCGTGTGCAGGAAACAGCGAGTCTCCATAGGCGGGTATGGCTGGTATTTGCTGCGGAATGCGGGGCAGCAGCCGGTCCCACATCCCTCAAATCAAATCCGCCCGTGTGCAGGAGGCCTTTACATTTCTGCCTGTCAGTGAATGGAAGCCTCCATCTAATGTGTTAATATTGGAGTGGCAATCCTTTCAGTTAAAGGGGATGTATAATCTATGTTTTTTAACCCCTTTGCACCCTAGGGCATACATTTACGTCCCAGGCACGCTGATTGGGGAGCCGATGTACCCTCATCCACAGCCACAATCAGTGTGAATACTGAACGCATCTGTTAACCCTTTAGATATCCCGAACAGCACCTGCTGATATAAATGTTCGGCCCGCTCTTCATTCACAGTGACGTCGCATCTGAGGAAGAGGCAATCCCTCTAGCGTTGGATCGGGACATGGTGGTCCCATTCTCAAGATTCGGGGGGTCTCAGCAAGTTATCCCCTACTTGTGTTGGTATGGAACAACTACGTGTTCTGGTAAAACCCCTTTAAGCTAGCGGTCACTATTGTTCACCCACGATTTGCACTGGACTGGCAGCAGTGACTTCTGTGGTGGTCTACAAGGTGGTCTACGCTGCTTATAGGGAACCATTGCCGTTGTGTGGCTGCACTTTTACAATGACTTCTGGGGACGGCAGGGGTTTCCACTCACTGCCAGCAAACACATGCAGCTTTCTAGCATCTGGAGTTTCATTACTTCATTAGGCTTAAAGGGGTTGTCCCGCGATAGCAAGTGGGTCTATACACTTCTGTATGGCCATATTAATGCACTTTGTAATGTACATTGTGCATTAATTATGAGCCATACAGAAGTTATTCACTTACCTGCTCCGTTGCTAGCGTCCTCGTCTCCATGGTGCCGTCTAATTTTCAGCGTCTAATCGCCGGATTAGACGCGCTTGCGCAGTCCCGGTCTTCTTCTTTTCTCAATGGGGCCGCACGTGCCGGAGATCAGCTCCGTGTAGCTCCGCCCCGTCACGTGCCGATTCCAGCCAATCAGGAGGCTGGAATCGGCAATGGACCGCACAGAAGCCCTGCGGTCCACCGAGGGAGAAGATCCCGGCGGCCATCTTCAGCCGGTAAGTAAGAAGTCACCGGAGCGCAGGGATTAAGGTAAGCGCTGTGCGGTTTTTTTTTTTTAAGTCCCTGCATCGGGTTTGTCTCGCGCCGAACGGGGTGCTGTTGAAAAAAAAAAAAAACCCGTTTCGGCGCGGGACAACCCCTTTAAGTTTCATTTATGTAAACCGCCCACCACCTTTAATAAGTCACTCATTTGTGACCGTTGTAGGGAATATTGCATCTCTGGGTATCTTTCACCAAATTCGGGATGACAGACGCCAGTTTAGTCTCGGCAGATGCAGTTGCGTCTTCTGTACAGTCAGTGCTCGAATATTACCATATGACTACAGTGTAATAAGTGACACGGTCGGGTGGAGGCAGTCATGCATGGCCACAACTCCAGAAAGGTTTATTACAGGAAATGTCACATTGTTACCATTACTGCATTTTGTTTCATTAATTAAATTTAGAGGGGAGTGGGCCTTGGACAATAATGGGATGGGACCCCCAGTGATCAGCTGCTTGCTGTGAGCAGAACTAACAGTAAAAGCCCTTTCACATGGGACAACTGTTGGTCGCTAAAGCTCCTAACAGCCACCCCACAGTAGGCAGACAAAGTATTACTACAGCAGCGTCTCCTCATGTCTGTCAGTGTCTGTGGAGGAGGAGACATTATACAGTATTACTACAGCAGCGTCTCCTCATGTCTGTAAGTGTCTGTGGAGGAGCATATGTTATACAGTATTACTACAGCAGCGTCTCCTCATGTCTGTCAGTGTCTGTGGAGGAGACATTATACAGTATTACTACAGCAGCGTCTCCTCATGTCTGTCAGTGTCTGTGGAGGAGACATTATACAGTATTACTACAGCAGCGTCTCCTCATGTCTGTCAGTGTCTGTGGAGGAGACATTATACAGTATTACTACAGCAGCGTCTCCTCATGTCTGTCAGTGTCTATGGAGCAGACATTATACAGTATTACTACAGCAGCGTCTCCTCATGTCTGTCAGTGTCTGTGGAGGAGACATTATACAGTATTACTACAGCAGCGTCTCCTCATGTCTGTCAGTGTCTGTGGAGGAGGAGACATTATACAGTATTACTACAGCAGCGTCTCCTCATGTCTGTCAGTGTCTGTGGAGGAGCAGACATTATACAGTATTACTACAGCAGCGTCTCCTCAGGTCTGTAAGTGTCTGTGGAGGAGCAGACATTATACAGTATTACTACAGCAGCGTCTCCTCATGTCTGTCAGTGTCTGTGGAGGAGCAGACATTATACAGTATTACTACAGCAGCGTCTCCTCATGTCTGTCAGTGTCTGTGGAGGAGACATTATACAGTATTACTACAGCAGCGTCTCCTCATGTCTGTCAGTGTCTGTGGAGGAGCAGACATTATACAGTATTACTACAGCAGCGTCTCCTCATGTCTGTCAGTGTCTATGGAGGAGCAGACATTATACAGTATTACTACAGCAGCGTCTCCTCATGTCTGTCAGTGTCTATGGAGCAGACATTATACAGTATTACTACAGCAGCGTCTCCTCATGTCTGTCAGTGTCTGTGGAGGAGACATTATACAGTATTACTACAGCAGCGTCTCCTCATGTCCGTCAGTGTCTGTGGAGGAGCAGACATTATACAGTATTACTACAGCAGCGTCTCCTCATGTCTGTCAGTGTCTGAGGAGCAGACATTATACAGTATTACTACAGCAGCGTCTCCTCATGTCTGTCCGTGTCTGTGGAGGAGACATTATACAGTATTACTACAGCAGCGTCTCCCCATGTCTGTCAGTGTCTGTGAAGGAGACATTATACAGTATTACTACAGCAGCGTCTCATGTCTGTCAGTGTCTGTGGAGGAGACATTATACAGTATTACTACAGCAGCGTCTCCTCATGTCTGTCAGTGTCTATGGAGCAGACATTATACAGTATTACTACAGCAGCGTCTCCTCATGTCTGTCACTGTCTGTGGAGCAGACATTATACAGTATTACTACAGCAGCGTCTTCTCATGTCTGTCAGTGTCTGTGGAGCAGACATTATACAGTATTACTACAGCAGCGTCTCCTCATGTCCGTCAGTGTCTGTGGAGCAGACATACAGTATTACTACAGCAGCGTCTCCTCGTGTCTGTCAGTGTCTGTGGAGCAGACATTATACAGTATTACTACAGCAGCGTCTCCTCATGTCCGTCAGTGTCTATGGAGGAGCAGACATTATACAGTATTACTACAGCAGCGTCTCCTCATGTCTGTCAGTGTCTGTGGAGGAGACATTATACAGTATTACTACAGCAGCGTCTCCTCATGTCTGTCAGTGTCTGTGGAGCAGACATTATACAGTATTACTACAGCAGCGTCTCCTCATGTCCGTCAGTGTCTGTGGAGGAGCAGACATTATACAGTATTACTACAGCAGCGTCTCCTCATGTCTGTCAGTGTCTGTGGAGGAGCAGACATTATACAGTATTACTACAGCAGCGTCTCCTCATGTCTGTCAGTGTCTGTGGAGGAGACATTATACAGTATTACTGCAGCAGCGTCTCCTCATGTCTGTCAGTGTCTGTGGAGGAGCAGACATTATACAGTATTACTACAGCAGCGTCTCCTCATGTCTGTCAGTGTCTATGGAGGAGCAGACATTATACAGTATTACTACAGCAGCGTCTCCTCATGTCTGTCAGTGTCTGTGAAGGAGACATTATACAGTATTACTACAGCAGCGTCTCCTCATGTCCGTCAGTGTCTGTGGAGGAGCAGACATTATACAGTATTACTACAGCAGCGTCTCCTCATGTCTGTCCATGTCTGTGGAGGAGCAGACATTATACAGTATTACTACAGCAGCGTCTCCTCATGTCCGTCAGTGTCTGTGGAGGAGCAGACATTATACAGTATTACTACAGCAGCGTCTCCTCATGTCTGTCCATGTCTGTGGAGGAGCAGACATTATACAGTATTACTACAGCAGAGTCTCCTCATGTCTGTCAGTGTCTGTGGAGGAGCAGACATTATACAGTATTACTACAGCAGCGTCTCCTCATGTCTGTGGAGGAGCAGACATTATACAGTATTACTACAGCAGCGTCTCCTCATGTCTGTCAGTGTCTGTGGAGGAGCAGACATTATACAGTATTACTACAGCAGCGTCTCCTCATGTCTGTCAGTGTCTGTGGAGCAGACATTATACAGTATTACTACAGCAGCGTCTCCTCATGTCTGTCAGTGTCTGTGGAGGAGCAGACATTATACAGTATTACTACAGCAGCGTCTCCTCATGTCTGTGGAGGAGCAGACATTATACAGTATTACTACAGCAGCGTCTCCTCATGTCTGTCAGTGTCTGTGGAGGAGCAGACATTATACAGTATTACTACAGCAGCGTCTCCTCATGTCTGTCAGTGTCTGTGGAGCAGACATTATACAGTATTACTACAGCAGCGTCTCCTCATGTCTGTCAGTGTCTGTGGAGGAGGAGACATTATACAGTATTACTACAGCAGCGTCTCCTCATGTCCATCAGTGTCTGTGGAGCAGCAGACATTATACAGTATTACTACAGCAGCGTCTCCTCATGTCTGTCAGTGTCTGTGGAGGAGACATTATACAGTATTACTACAGCAGCGTCTCCTCATGTCCGTCAGTGTCTGTGGAGGAGCAGACATTATACAGTATTACTACAGCAGCGTCTCCTCATGTCCGTCAGTGTCTGTGGAGGAGACATTATACAGTATTACTACAGCAGCGTCTCCTCATGTCTGTCCATGTCTGTGGAGGAGACATTATACAGTATTACTACAGCAGCGTCTCCTCATGTCCGTCAGTGTCTGTGGAGGAGCAGACATTATACAGTATTACTACAGCAGCGTCTCCTCATGTCCGTCAGTGTCTGTGGAGGAGCAGACATTATACAGTATTACTACAGCAGCGTCTCCTCATGTCTGTTAGTGTCTGCGGAGGAGACATTATACAGTATTACTACAGCAGCGTCTCCTCATGTCTGTCAGTGTCTGTGGAGGAGGAGACATTATACAGTATTACTACAGCAGCGTCTACTCATGTCTGTCAGTGTCTGTGGAGCAGACATTATACAGTATTACTACAGCAGCGTCTCCTCTTGTCTGTCAGTGTCTGTGGAGGAGCAGACATTATACAGTATTACTACAGCAGCGTCTCCTCATGTCTGTCAGTGTCTGTGGAGGAGGAGACATTATACAGTATTACTACAGCAGCGTCTCCTCATGTCCGTCAGTGTCTGTGGAGGAGCAGACATTATACAGTATTACTACAGCAGCGTCTCCTCATGTCTGTCAGTGTCTGTGGAGGAGGAGACATTATACAGTATTACTACAGCAGCGTCTCCTCATGTCCGTCAGTGTCTGTGGAGGAGCAGACATTATACAGTATTACTACAGCAGCGTCTCCTCATGTCTGTCAGTGTCTATGGAGGAGCAGACATTATACAGTATTACTACAGCAGCGTCTCCCCATGTCTGTCAGTGTCTGTGGAGGAGACATTATACAGTATTACTACAGCAGCGTCTCCTCATGTCTGTCCATGTCTGTGGAGGAGACATTATACAGTATTACTACAGCAGCGTCTCCTCATGTCCGTCAGTGTCTGTGGAGGAGCAGACATTATACAGTATTACTACAGCAGCGTCTCCTCATGTCTGTCAGTGTCTATGGAGGAGCAGACATTATATAGGGGGTCACAGTTACTAGTGCGGCACCACAGGGGGGCAGTATTGGAGGGGGTCACAGTTACTAGTGGGGTACCACAGGGGGCAGTATTGGAGGCGGTCACAGTGTATAGTGTGGCACCACAGGGGGCAGTATTGGAGGGGTCATCATTACTAGTGGGGTACCACAGGGGGCAGTATTGGAGGGTCATCGTTACTAGTGGGGTACCACAGGGGGGGCAGTATTGGAGGGGGTCACAGTTACTAGTGGGGTACCACAGGGGGGGCAGTACTGGAGGGGCTCACAGTTACTATTGCGGCACCACAGGGGGGCAGTATTGGAGGGGGTCACAGTTACTATTGCGGCACCACAGGGGGGCAGTATTGGAGGGGGTCACAGTTACTATTGCGGCACCACAGGGGGGGGGGGCAGTATTGGAGGGG
The DNA here is from genome assembly GCA_035609135.1 of Eleutherodactylus coqui. NCBI lineage: Eukaryota > Metazoa > Chordata > Amphibia > Anura > Eleutherodactylidae > Eleutherodactylus > Eleutherodactylus coqui. The sequence continues at coordinate 689,172 of CM069407.1, read as the reverse complement.
GTCACAGTTACTAGTGGGGTACCACAGGGGGGCAGTATTGGAGGAGGTCACAGTTACTAGTGGGGTACCACAGGGGGGGCAGTATTGGAGGGGGTCACAGTTACTAGTGGGGTACCACAGGGGGGCAGTACTGGAGGGGCTCACAGTTACTATTGCGGCACCACAGGGGGGCAGTATTGGAGGGGGTCACAGTTACTATTGCGGCACCACAGGGGGGGGGGGGCAGTATTGGAGGGGGTCACAGTTACTAGTGGGGTACCACAGGGGGGCAGTATTGGAGGAGGTCACAGTTACTAGTGGGGTACCACAGGGGGGGCAGTATTGGAGGGGGTCACAGTTACTAGTGGGGTACCACAGGGGGGCAGTACTGGAGGGGCTCACAGTTACTATTGCGGCACCACAGGGGGGCAGTATTGGAGGGGGTCACAGTTACTATTGCGGCACCACAGGGGGGGGGGCAGTATTGGAGGGGGTCACAGTTACTAGTGGGGTACCACAGGGGGGCAGTATTGGAGGGGGTCATCGTTACTAGTGGGGTACCACAGGGGGGGGCAGTACTGGAGGGGTAATCGTTACTTGTGGGGCCGCCTTGAGCCCTATTTTTAATAAATATTAATGAGCTGGTAGAAGGATTACACAGTAAAATTTCAATATTTGATAATGCAAAACCATGTGAAGTAATTAACACAAGAGGACAGAATGCGGGTCAATAGATCTCTATAGCTGTGTATACGGCTACATAGAGATCTGTATAAATGAGGGTCTTGAGCAGAAAAGTGTTAGCTGAGGGGGTAATAACTGTAAGTTTAACTGGAGCAACCAGTGTGTCAGGCAGCTGCTGCCAAGGCAAGTAATATCATGGGGGCGCTCTCTACGTCTGGAGCAGTAGCTCCCAAACTGTGCTCTGCGGACAGTGACAGTCAGGGGCTCTGACTGAGGGGCTCCGTTTTGAGCAGCTGCTGTCAGTCTGCACCCGGGATCAGTGCTGAACAGAGGAAGAGCGCTGACTGCAAGAAGGTAAGTATATGGGTTGGAGGGCTATTATTACTGTGGCTACTGTGGGGTTAATATTACTGGGGCTACTGTGGGGTTAATATTACTATGGCTACTGTGGGGGTTAAAGGGGTTGTCCCGCGGCAGCAAGTGGGTCTATACACTTCTGTATGGCCATATTAATGCACTTTGTAATGTACATTGTGCATTAATTATGAGCCATACAGAAGTTATAAGAAGTTATTCACTTACCTGCTCCGTTGCTGGCGTCCTCGTTTCCATGGAGGCCGTCTAATTTTCGGCGTCTAATGGCCAAATTAGACGCGCTTGCGCAGTCCGGGTCTTCTTCTTTCCTCAATGGGGCCGCTCGTGCTGGATGCCGTCTCCGTGTAGCTCCGCCCCGTCACGTGCCGATTCCAGCCAATCAGGAGGCTGGAATCGGCAATGGACCGCACAGAAGCCCTGCGGTCCACCGAGAGAGAAGATCCCGGCGGCCATCTTCAGCAGGTAAGTAAGAAGTCACCGGAGCGCGGGGATTCAGGTAAGCACTCTCCGGTGTTCTTTTTTTAACCCCTGCATCGGGGTTGTCTCGCGCCGAACGGGGGGGGGGGTTGAAAAAAAACAAAAAAACCCCGTTTTGGCGCGGGACAACCCCTTTAATATTACTGGGGCTACTGTGGGGGTTAATACTGTGGCTACTGTGGGGTTAATATTACTGTGGCTACTGTGGGGTTAATATTACTGTGGCTACTGTGGGGGTTAATATTACTGTGGCTACTGTGGGGGTTAATATTACTGTGGCTACTGTGGGGGTTAATATTACTGTGGCTACTGTGGGGGTTAATATTACTGGGGCTACTGTGGGGGGGGGGGTTAATATTACTGGGGCCACTGTGTGGGGGGGGGGGGTCACTATTACTACTGGGGCCACTGTGTGGTGGGGGTGTCATTGTTACTACTGGGGCCACTGTGTGTATGTGGGAGGTGTTACTTTTACTACTGGGGCCACTGTGTGGGGGGCGGAGGTCATTGTTACTACTGGGGCCACTGTGTGGTGGGGGTGTCACTGTTACTACTGGGGCCACTGTGTGGTGGGGGTGTCACTGTTACTACTGGGGCCACTGTGTGTATGTGGGGGTGTCACTGTTACTACTGGGGCCACTGTGTGTATGTGGGGGTGTCACTGTTACTACTGGGGCCACTGTGTGGTGGGGGGTGTCACTGTTACTACTGGGGCCACTGTTTGTATGTGGGGGGTGTTACTGTTACTATTGGTGCCATGTGAGGGGGAAGGGTGTCACTATTACTACTGGGGCCACTGTGGACTGTACTGGCGCATGCACATATGGGGGTGATGAATCTGACCATAAAAGGGGTGCGTGATCTGTAAACGTCCGGCGCATGCGTAAGAGATCAAAGCCCACTAAGGATGAGGGGAAGCATGACAGCCAGGGTGTGTGGGGTTATACCAAGCTGTCCGGTAGGGGCAGCCCGGACCGCCCGCTGGACCAGACTGCAGACCATGGCATGCTGTGTGGGAAGTTTAAACCTTTTTGCACAGATACACAAACAACCGTTTTTTGGAGGCTGCTGTAATTCTGTGGTCTGCTCCTCTGGTTAGTAGAGTTGGAACTGCTGATAGGTTCCCTTTTTAAAGGGATTGTCCAGGATTAGAAAAACAGGATTTCCTTCAAACAGAGCCACACCTGTCCAATGAAGTTGAGCTGCAATACCAGACACAACCCTCAGACAAGTGTGGCACTGTTTTGCAAGAAACCGCTTGTTTTTCTAATCCTGAACAGCCTTCTACTCTCAGTTTCAAATATATTTGCATAAAAGTGACCAGTTACTTCTGAGTCCGCTATAAGTTAGAGGGGTCGGCACATGGTACGGCCCCCTCCAAAATAATATAGGAATCGCTTCCTCTACAAATGGGAGCAGCGCCAATTATAGTGCAAAACAGCCCTGCGGCTGCTGCCTACAGGATACCAGGCTTCTATGTAAACCCCCCGAGCAATGTGTCAATGGGTGCAGGCTACCAGAAGTAGTGCTTGCGTTCTGCTGAGGGCACCTACCTGGCAGAAGTGATGCATTTGAGGTTCGCTGCACAGCTTCTTACGGTTGGTTATTATATTTGGTTTGCTGCACTTTTTGCTGTCTAACCATTGAAATGCATATGAAGTGATCCTAAATGTGGTCCATCCAAAGACACGGAGTCGCTCTAATCAGTCTGCTGTCTTGTGTATTCACAGGGCAAAGCTTATCGTGACCAGCAGCTGGTCCTCCTGAAGGTGCACCTAGAAAAATACTATAGGAGTCGAGATCGAAAGTGGATCATCCTGTTCCCAGAGGGCGGCTTTCTCAGGAAAAGAAGGGAAACAAGCCAGTTATATGCCAAAAAAAATAACTTGCCATTTCTTGAACATGTTACCCTCCCGAGACTCGGGGCAACACAAGTCATCTTGAAGACGTTACTGACGCAACAAGAAAATGGGACTGCAGCAGGGGTGGACAAGCCTCAAGTGGGTAAGAAAGACCATAAAGTTCTTAGATTCCATATTGTGCTCTCCAGATGGCAGAATGTCTTCACTTAGAAAGCGCTGTCTTCTTAAGTTACATCCCTGAACCATTCAGTGTTACCCGGAAAGCTGAGTGACCCTTCCAGTGGCAGTGGTGGCCATATTGCTTTCCCAGACCCCTGAATAATAATAATCTCTCTATAGCACCTGCATATTCCGCAGCAGTAGATGGACAGACATTACATAGCAACACACTAATTAATGGGGTCTTCTCATGCTAGTCATTTACAGAATATCTACAAGACCTTAGGCTTTTGTGGCATATATGTGGGACCCGCTCCTATCTTAAGTCACACGGCCCACCTGGGGTGGTGGCCTGAATATGGAGGTGACTGGGATTATGGAAACAAACTTGCTGTGCTACGATGTTTTCTTAACTCCTGTAGTCAATAGATTCACTTTTATGTGAGTTAGAGGTTGTGAAAGAATGGAGTTGTCCCCTAAACTGTGAACAGGGAATACATTTCGGATAGATGGGGTCTGACCGCTGGGCCCCCCACGGATCCTGAGAACGTGTGCTGCCACTCCATTCATTTCAGAGTTCAAGCGCTTGGCTATCTCCCCCTGTCCTATTGAAGTGAATGGAGCAACGATGCAAATGCTAAACTGCCATGGCATTCTTGCAGGGACCTACGGGATGCCCGTTCTCTGGATCAGTAGGGGCCCAAGGGGTGGAACCTCAAAGATCTGAAAGTCATCACCTATCCTGTGGATAGGGAAAAACAATTCTGCCAGAATTTGGCATAGCACAGCGAGCTCAGCAGTTTTTCTAATCGCAATCTGGATGTGACGGCCAGGGTCTGCTTTAGTATGCAGGCTGGCGCTGCAGGACCTTAGGTTTTTGAAATGGATATGGGTCAAATCTCTAGGACCCACATAGATCAGACATTCATGCCATAAATCTCAGAGATCATAGAATGGGAGAGTTGGAAGAGATCTCCGGGGTCATCGAGTCCAACCCCCTGCAGGATCACTAAAAGATGTCTGTCCGGCCTCTGAAGACTTCCATTGTAGGAGAACTCCCCACCTCCCATGGTAACCTGCTCCACTCATTGATCCCCTCACTGTCTAATATCTAATCTGTGTCTCCTCCCTTTCACCCCATTGCTTCTAGTCTTTCCTTGTACAGATGAGAATAGGGCTAATCCCTCTGCACTGTGACAGCCCTTCAGATATTTGTAGACAGCTATTAAGTCTCCTCTCTGCCTTCTATCCGGGTCTCTTTAAATGCTTCCCATTCCTCCTTCTTTTAGGGATTGGTAACGATTGTGCTTTTGAGAATCTCATTCCACAATATTTCCCAACCTTCTTGGACATTTCTGTCCTTAAGAACATCCAGCCATTGGATTCTTCCTCTTTCTGAGTTCAGTAAAATCTGCCTTTCTGAAATCCATCCTTGAGGTCTGAGTCTTCTCAGGTCTTCCTCCCCTTGTTATCCAACATCCAAGGATATCATGATCACTGCCTCCTAAGGTCCCAGCCACCCTTACTTCCTCCACCATTCCCTCCCTGTTGGTAAGAATTAGGTCCAAGATAGCAGATCCCCTTGTTTTCTCTTCTGCCTTCTGGAAGATAAAGTTGTCAGAGCGGATAAGAATCTGTTGGATCCATTACTTTTGCCTGAGAGAGAATAAAGGCCATTAGTGACGACTGTCAAAAGGCGTATAGGCGGTCACTAAGGGGTTAAGAACCAAGCTTTTCCTTTCCACAAACAGTATACAGCACAAGTGATCAAACACATACGGTAGGCGAAGCTCGGCACCAAGGACTTGGTTTCAGTAAGAAGTAAATTGCGCGTTATTTGGGAAATCCCTCAGATTATGGAAAGACGGCATTAATGCAGCAGGTTACTCAATGGCATTAGGATATAAATTCCTGCCGGCAGCAAGTAGCCGTTTGTAACCACGTGGGGATCTCATAAAGACATGCTGTGTACTGGCCAGGTAACAGTGACCCGGCATCCTTCACATACAGTGCAGTCATTACACGGAGCAACAATTACCATTAAAAGGTTTCTAAATAGATCTATTTGTTGTGCCATAGCCAATATGGCCGCAGTCCCAGCTACCACAAGGGGTTCAGGACAGCGAGTCTTCCTAGGTATGTAGTGAGGCATCACCCGCTGCATAATAAGCCATAGTTTAAGCGCTCATCGTTGTGTCTATCTTACGCCTGTCATGCGGTTTTTGTTAAAGATTCGCTCAGCGTTAGTCTTTCAGTCTGCTTAAAATTCATCGTTCTATCGTGCTTTTCGTTTGGTCAAAATGATCTCGATCAGCCGTTCTGCGATTTTAGGGGAGTTCTCAATGCAAACATTACACAACGATAATACAACGACTGAAAGCCCGACACTTTCCAACAATTTTTGTGCAATAATCTGTGTGTCTAAATGGGGCTTAAAACACAGACCTAATAAAAGAGGAGGAGGTGTTGTGTTGTACGTTAGGAGAACATTCATCTCCACAGAGATTCAAGCTTCAGAGCCGGGAGTTCTGTAGGAACTGTTTGGGTAAGAATACAAGGAGAGAACAGAAAGGACACCATTGTAGGCATTTACTATAGGCCGCCGAGACAAGCAGAAGCTATGGAGGACCTCTGTCTACATCAGATGGCCAAGCTCTCAAAGAAGCTCAACATAGTGATCATGGGAGATTTTACCCATCCAGACATTTGTTGGGAATCTCTCAGGTAAAAGTAATGGATCCAACAGATTCTTATCCGCTCTTGTGACAACTTTATCTTCCAGAAGGCAGAAGAGAAAACAAGGGGATCTGCTATCTTGGACCCAATTCTTACCAACAGGGAGGGAATGGTTGAGGGAGTAAGGGTGGCTGGGACCTTAGGAGGCAGTGATCATGCTGAGAAGACTCAGACCTCCAGGTTGGATTTCAGACAGGCAAATTTTAATGAACTCAGAAAAAGCAGAGGAAGAATCCAATGGCTGGATGTTCTTAAGGACAGAAATGATTGCTTTAAGTTATTACCGCTAAAGGTTGTTCTACAAGCTATCGATTCATAGGATGTACTTCATAGAATGGTAGAGTTGGAAGGGACCTCCACTGTCATTTGGTCCAACCCCCTGCTCAATGCAGGATTCACTAAATCATCCCAGACAGATGTCTGTCCAGCCTTTGTTTGAATACTTCTATTGGAGAACTCGCCACCTCCTGTGGTAACCTGTTCCACTCATTGATCCCCTCACAGTCTAATATCTAATCTGTGTCTCCTCCCTTTCAGTTTCATCCCATTGCTTCTAGTCTTTCCTTGTGCAAATGAGAATTGGGCTGATCCCTCTGCACTGTGACAGCCCTTCAGATATTTGGGAAATATTGCAAAATGAGATGCTCAAAGCACAATAATTACCGATCCCTAAAAGAAGGAAGAATGGGAAGCATTTAAAGAGACCAGGATGAATGAACACAGAACTTGTACACATGTTAAAGAGGGAGAAAAATATGTTTATCAAATGCAAAGAGAGGGGAATATTTAAAGAAGAACATAATGCCGTCTGCAGAAACTGTAGGGCAAGTGTCAGAAAAGCTAAAGCTAATAATGAATTGAGGCTTGTAAGGATTTTGGGGGTCAAAAGCAAAAGAAAAGTCACAGATGCTATTTGATGCTTACATGATGAAAATTGGGAATTGGTTAAGAATGATGCTGAGAACTTTTAAACTCCTGTTTTGTAACTTTTTGCTCTCGGAAAGTAGATGGAACATCAGCTGATCTTCCCTGTGCTATTAGGGGAATAAAAGAATGCAGGCTATCTGTAAGCAGAGAGATGGTGAGGGAACACTTAGCTAACCTAAATGTATTTAAGCCTCAAGTTCCAGATGAATTACATCCTAGGATACTAAAGGAAGCAGCGGAGGTAATTGCTGAACCACCCGCCATAATCTTCTTGAAAATTTCTCAAACAGGAGAAGTCCCAGAAGATTGGAAAAGGGCAAATGTCCTAAACTACAGCCCTGTGAGCCTGACTTCTATACCAGGGAAGATCTCTTAACAAATTATTTAATAGCATGCATACAAGTACTTGGATGAAAATAGAGTAATTAACCAGAACCAGCATGGGTTTGTAACAAACAAGTCATGCCAGACGAATCTAATTTCTTTCTATGACAGAATCACTAACTGGGTTGATCAGGGAAATGCAGTAGATATAATATATCTTGGCTTTAGTAAAGCATTTGACAAAGTAAAGTATCTCATACCATATTTATTGAAAAAATGACCAAATCTGGGATTGACAAGGCAACTGTTAGGGGGATTCACAACTGGCTGAGTGATCTACTCAGAGTGGTCATAAATGGCTGCACATCCAAGTGGAAGAATGTATCAAGTGTGGTACCACAAGGCTCTGTCCTAGGCCCAGTGGTGGCCAACATTGTTATAAATGATCTGGAGGAGGGAATTGTGGGAAACTGATCAAATTTGCCGATGACAAAAAGCTAGCAGGGATAGCTAACATAGGGAAGAGAGAGAGGATTCAAAAAGATCTAGAAAAGCTTGTACAGTGGGCAGCGACTAACAGAATGGTATTTAACAAGGAGAAATGCAAAGTCCTACATCTGGGCAAGAAAAATGGGGAGCAAAAGCATATACGAACTACTAGAACGGCTGGTTTACTCCCGCCTTGTAAGCTACCTATCAGAGAACTCTCTCCTAGACCTCCTACAGTCTGGCTTCCGACCCCAACACTCGACAGAAACTGCCCTTACAAGGGTATCCAATGACCTACTGACAGCCAAATCGAGGAGCGATTACTCCCTACTGATCCTCTTCGACCTCTCCGCAGCAGTTGACACTGTTGACACACATTAGGAGATTTTGCCTCCAATACCACCTGTATGCTGACGACACCCAACTATACACCTCTGCCCGTGACATCTCTGCACCTTTCCTCCAAAACATCACCGACTGTCTGTCCGCTGTCTCTAACACTATGTCCGCTCTCTACATAAAACTAAACCCCTCAAAAACTGACTTACTGGTATTTCCACCCTCCACTAACTGACCTCCTCCTGACATCTCTATCTCAGTGTGTGGCGCCACGATAACTCCTAGACAACACGCCCGCTGCCCTGTGGTCATATTCGACTCTGATCTCTCCTTTACCCCCTACATCCAATCTCTGGCCCGAACATGTCAACTGCACCTCAAGAACATTGCAAGAATCCGCTCTTTTCTCACTGTGGACACGTTAAAAACGCTCACTGTCGCCCTCATCCACTCCCGGCTCGATTATTGCAACACGTTGCTGATTGGCCTCCCACACCAGACTCTACCCTCTCCAATCCATCCTGAATGCAGCAGCCAGGCTCATCTTCCTGTCCAGCCTCTACTCGGACGCCTCTGCCCTGTGCCGGTCACTGCACTGGCTGCCCATTAAATACAGAATTCAATTTAAACTCACTACCTTCATCTACAAAGCCCTCCACAGCGCAGCGCCACCCTATATTGCCTCCCTCATCTCAATCCATCACCCAGCCCGGGCTCCCCACTCCACTAATGAAACAAGGCTGAGCGCCGCTTTAATTCGAACTTCTCATTCCCGCCTCCGAGACTTCTCCAGAGCAGCACTGGTCCTCTGGAACGCAGTACCAAAGGCTACCCGAGCAATCCAGGACTCACAGAACTTCAGGCGTGCTCTAAAAACGCACCTCTTCAGGGAGGCATACCGCATTCCCTAAACAAACCCCTCTGTACTCCGCCTGGTAACATGCTTCCTGACCTACTGACTGCAATGCTTGCTAGCCATCATAAACCGCTCCTGCAGTCATACCGATTCTGCCATCACACGACCAAATGTCTGACCATTGTCTATATGTTTTAGAATCCCTCACTCTCCAACCTGCCATACCGGGCTCATCTCCACCCCACCATACCGTGCACATCTCCACCCCACCATACCGTGCCCATCTCCAGCCCTTTACCTTCTGTATCACCCCACTACTTGTAGTATGTAAGCTCGTTGGAGTAGGACCCTCACCCCTATCGTTTCCATCGACTGATTACTATGTAACTGTGGTTCTGTAATGTTTGTATTTTTTGTCTTTCTGTATTCCCCCTGTCTAAGCGCTGCGGTATATGTTGGCGCTGTACAAATAAAGATTATTATTATTATTATTATTATTATATACAGAATGGGAGGAATTGGGCTAAGCAGCACATGTGTAAAAGACTTGGGTATACTAATAGATCATACACTGAACATGAGTCAACAATGTGACGCAATGGGATGAAACTGAAAGGGAGGAGACAGATAGGATCAATGAGTGGAACAGGTTGCCATGGGAGGTGGCAAGTTCTCCTTCAATGGAAGTCTTCAGAGACTGGACAGACATCTGTCTGGGATGATTTAGGGATCCTGCATTGAGTAGTGGATTTCACCCGATGACCCTTAGGTCTCTTCCAACTCCACCATTCTATGAAATTTACTTATGTGAATAAACCTTTACTACACAATTACAATCGGCCCTTTGAAGACAACCATAAGGCTGATGTGGAGTTTGACACTCCTGCTCTAGGTCATGCAGACTCATTGTATGTCAAAGTTGGCATCCCAGGTTGTCCCATGCATGTTCTATTGGCGATAAATCTGGCAACCAAAAAAAGCTATTGGAACAAGCATAGCACACAAAATCAAATAAAGCAAATCGCTAAATTGGAGGGGACTCGCCTGGTATGGCAGGTCACTCGGAGAAGGGCAGGGCATCCCACCCAAAGTCCAAGGTAGCTCAATGAATTCAATCAGCCAAAAATGTCAAATGGACTCCGCTGCCCAGGAAATCCAACAAGGGAGAGTGTCAGCTGGACATCTAAAATCAGTCTGTCCCGAATAGGCACAAACCAGAAGGAGCAAAATAAAGAGCATGTGGTTAAAAATTTCAGTCATTTTGTCCATTTGGTGTGCTAATAACTGGGGAAACAGACGTCACTACTTGCTGGAAGTATTGGTATGAGTAGCAGATTGGGAGCGCATGCTTTTGCGTTCCATTAACCAGAATTCCAGGGGTGGACGTTTTAGCGTTTTACAAATCGTGAATGTATTTGTGCTCCATTGACCAGAAGTCTGTCGACCGGATAGGTCACGGAAGTGTAGCAATGTTGTGGGGGCTCCTGTGGCATTCTTGGAAGTCGCCATGAGAGGCAACACATGTGGCTGCGGGTAGTCCTGAACATATCACTGTGTTGTCATTGTCCGACTACTGGGGGCGACCGACTGTCATGTGCGATTGTCCCTCCCCACCCCACCACCCTTCCCGACCATCACAGCAGCAGTGGGGGCAGGATTGAGGCGGTCTCCAGACACACACACGACCATTGTTGGTGCCCAAACTAAACCTGAAGACAACCAGATTTCCCTCCGTATTGTCCATTGTTCATCATACCACTGCAAACGGAGGCGACCGTGGGTATCAAAGGCCGTACACTTAATGGGTGCCGCAAGACCAAATGTCTTTCAGCCAAGTGCCTAGAAATGGTTCTGACAGACACAGGTGTACCTATGGCGCTGTTGGAGCTGCTGGTGCTTGTCGGACAATCAGACGCTCCTCTCTACTGTTGGTCTGTATGGGGTGTCCGGAGACTGGTCATCTTGTATCCCCCTCATGCACCCACTGGTCCCAACACCTTCTTACAGTCTGGTCAGACGCTCCTCTGTAGGGGGTGTCCTGAGCCCGGTCAACTTGTGTGCCATGACACATCCACTGGTCACAACACCTTCTAACAATCTGGTCATAACGGCCGGTGGGGTACAATTCATCGATACGACCATCCAGCTTCTCACACCCCGATAATGCGCCCCTCTCAGACTCTGGTAACGGGGTGAAATCTCTTCTCTGCGTCGTAGAGGCGTCTAGTGGTCAACAAGTTCTACACAAGTGGAAGAAGAGGTCACTACACACAAGGAGCCTCCGAGAGCCTCTTATAGGCCAAGAGGGGAACCACTCTTAGGGCCCCCAGTGAGAAGACCATCCATCTAATACCACCACAACTCTCATCGTTTGCTTATCTGTCCGAAATGGAACTGCATGCTGAATTCTGCAACAAAAAAGGCAGTACCATACGGCCAGCTTTTACATTTAAGGGCAGGTTCTAATGAGCGTAATTCCTTTGGGTTTTGCTCGTGCAATACGCGGTGAATGGAGTGATAAAACGCAATATGTTTAACTTTACCGCATATTGCATGCGATACAGCCCTTTTGTTTTCTATGGGTGCATAATAAAGCTGAACAGCAGATGAGCATGACCGCACGCTGTGTTCTGCCAGTGGAGAGCTGATTACAGCTGATTGCATTGTTTCAGCTGTCAGCCCCACCAGCAGAACAAAAGGAATTTATTCAGAGAAAAGCGTGCGGTCCTCTGAATAAATTCAGCTCCCAGGCAACTTATTGGTACTAATAGGCATTAGTACCAAGTAGTAGATTATGCAAAATGATCGCTCAAAAGCAATCTTTTAAGCGATCATCTGTGTGTCTAAACGGGCCTTTAGACTTAGCTGACATAATTACCACTTAGCAATTGTTGATATTGTGGCCAATGGCAGCACTGCTGATTTTCAGGGAGTGTCTTACTTTGACAGAGTGACGACCCGATCTGTGTGCGAGAGCCTGACACTGCCAACCCTTTGTTGTTGGTGGTGGTTTTACTGTGTATTCTGAGCAGTAAAAGGGCTGACAAAGCCGTCGGGCGCCCACACAGGGTTACTTCATGGTTACAGGAGTCCTAAATCCCTCCTCCAGAAAGCAATGGCTGTGATTGGTTCTTAGAGAGCTGCATTGATTGCCTAAGCTGCGGACTGCGGAAACTGCCCTGGGGCTCTGAATAGTAGTGGAAAGGATCTGAACAGAGTCTACTGGGTTAGTGAATCAGAATTTTTACGGCCCTTTACACGCACCTAAAGCATTATAATTTACTTTTTTATGAACTGTAACTAGGGCTTATTTTGGGGGAAACTGGGTATAATTCTGCCCCTTATCTACAAGAATAATAATTTTTTTGTGTGTAGCACCAACTTATTCCGCAGCGCTTTCAGAGCTTGGGGACCGAGCCCATGGGGAACCCCGCAGCGAGGGGAGGCGGGGAGGAGATGAAGCCTGTGAAGGACACTCTGAGCAGTCAGATAGGTAGGAGGAGAACCAGCAGAGAACAGTGTCCTTTAGGGCAAATGCGTGTGGGGTCGCTACTCGTGTCTGCCGCCCTTATGTGGCTGCGGGCAGCGCCACTCTGCTCTCCCTCTCTGCTTTCGGCCACCACTGAGAGGATTAACTAGCTCTGGCTCTCAGCTTCCCTGTGGGGTTAAATAGGTGTTACTCCTCTGTTTAAGGTGAGCTGTGGCACTTCCTCCGGCCTCAGCTTTCTTTGGTTACCTACTTCTGTCAGCCGGGCTGGAGGGGGTCGAGTAGAGGGTTGTCAGAGAAAGCATGTGAATATGGAAGTAAAATTAGCATGTGACTGGACATTCTGGTATAGTGCCATACTCTCCTGCGGTTAGGACAGGACATTGCTGCTACCAATATTGATGAGATGCTCGCATCCTCCGTTTATAAACAAGAGTTGGCTTGTGCTCAATTAAGAAATCAATGGAAGCTAAAAGTTAGTGAAGTTTATTCAGCGTATCAGGTAGACTTCTACTCCTTGCTCTGCTCATCATCGCTATGAATATATTGGCATGATGGTCGTCACTGATCTTGTGTCCCCTCCCCCCATCCCCTCAGCCTTAGGGCTTATTCAGACGAATGCATATCAGCCGGGTAATAACGCCTACCGGTATATAGCGTCCCTCTCTGCAGGGGGAGGAGGCTGGAAGAGGCGGGAGCAGTGCACGGAGTTCCTGCCCCCTCTCAGCCCCTCGGCACTATTTGCAATGGGAGGAGGCGGAGCTAAGTTCTGGGAGTTAGCTCCGCCCCCTCCCATTGCAAATAGTGCTGAGGGGCGGAGAGGGGGCGGGAGCTCAGTGCACTGCTTCCGGCTCTTCCAGCCTCCTCCCCCTGCAGAGGGCCGGCGTGAATAAGCGACCGATATACGGTCGTCTGAGTAAGCCCACATCTAGATATATAAAAGTGAAAGACCTCACTCACTCACTGACTCGCCACTAGCTCTCTGACTTCCCGGTATCGTACAAACATGAAATGTGGCACGAGCATTCTTTAGGTCCTAAATAGGAAAAATTAAGGAGTCACAACTCGATTATTCAATGCCAAGTACATAACATGGGGGTGCACTTACTTTTGCACTTGGCATTGAATAATCGAGTTGTGACCCCTTATTTATCCTCTTTAGGAAGCAAAGAATGGTTGTGCCAAATTTCACGCTTGTACAACAGCGGGAAGTTACATAACATAGGGGGTCACTTTTCCGGTGTCGTACAAGCGTGAAATTTGGCACGAGCATTCTTTAGGTCCTAAATAGGAAAAGTTAAGGAGTCACAACTCATTATTAAATGCCAAGACCCCCTATGTTAGTGCTTGGCATTAAATAAGCTAAAATCTTCGCTTCTGGTTGTGCCCCTTCTACTTTGGGATTGCTGTAGGCATCCTGGAATACAACATATTAACTGACCCAGGATGTAAAACTGCAGCAGTTGGGTCAATCTGAGCTGTAACCCTGTGGGTGTGTGGAGGCACACTTTGTTATTTGGGAACCGAATAGAACTCCCTCTTTGTTCTGTCTATGATCTCAAGTAAACCTACTCTTTTTGTTACACGGATGTGGTATATTTTTACACGGTTGGTGGTGGTTTATACGTTTGTTTAACCCATTAAGGACCAAGCACAGTAAATTTATGTCGCTTAGTCCTGGGCTTTAATCCCAGCCAATAGTAAAAATACAGCACAGGATTAAAGCCTCTGCTTCTGCAATCAATCAGCTGATAGAACGGAGGAGGAGAGAGAGGTTCTTTTTAACCCCTTCTGCCTCCTTTCTTTACTACACCTCGCTCAATGAGCGCTATGTGCTAAAGAGTGAAAGTGGAAGCGTTTCTTCCCCTTCGCGAGCCGGCAGTCACATGACCGCCGGGTTTCCCTAACACAGCAGAGCTACAGGGTCCTAACAGACCATGATCAGCTCTGCCAGTGACTATTGCCACTACAGGGGGATGTTTTCCCTGTAACTGGGGCTCCTATGGATGCGGCTACTAAGGATGCCCCAGCCACAGTAAAAAAAAGAAAGTCATAAAGAATTTTTTTTAAAAACCTGAATGTCCCCGAGAGGTCTTCTTTGACAACATGGGGGACATAGTAAAAAAATAATAATAATACGTTAAACAAAGCTACAGAATAAAATAACATATACATAAAAAAGAAATTGACTCAAAGCTGATGCCAACCAAAACCGTCTCCGCATGCACCGTGTAATCCGGAACCAGACATATTACATATCAAAACGTCCGAAACAAAACGAGGAACCCATTTCTGCACTTTATTTTAGCATGAATATACGAATTCAAAATTTAAAAAACCTGTAAATGTCAAATCATTTTTTAGCGGTTTACCCCCAATAAAACAAAAAATTGGGAAAAAACAGTGAAAAAGATATTAAAAAATAGCCAAATATGTTGCAGGGAAAAAAAACGCAGTGAAACCAATTTTGGTAGCTGAAGGAAATAAAATAGGGCAGTTAAACCATCTCATGGGTAAAATCCCTAAAGTTTCTTGTCCTTAAAGGGGTTGTCCGGCCAGAAACCTTGCATGCCATTACTTCTGTGCAGTTTGTAATATACATTGTGCATGGAAAATGAAGCAAACAGAAGTTTTGGACTTACCTGAAGGGGTGCCCCTCCCTGTGTTGCTCCTCCGTCGTCCCTGGTTACAACAAGAATCTTCTCTTCTTCTTGTCGGGCCGCAGCAGTTCTGGACGGCGCGGGAACGAGCCTCTTCTAATGAGCCGCCTTAGCCCCGCCCTGTCCCGCCTCTCATTGAAAATAGTGCAGAGGGGCGGAGAGGAGGCAGAGAGGGGGTGGGAGCTCAGTTCCTGCTCCTCGCTATTCCATCCCCCCCCCCCCCCCCCCCTGCACACAAGGAGCTCGTATATCGGTCCCGACTGCAGAGAGAAGAACTGCGCATGCGCGGATGAGAAGAGGCTCGTTCCCGCGCCGACCAGAGCTGCTGCGGCCCGACAAGAAGAGAAGATTCTTGTTGTAACCAGGGACGACGGAGGAGCAACACAGGGAGGGGCACCCCTTCAGGTAAGTCCAAAACTTCTGTTTGCTTCATTTTCCATGCACAATGTATATTACAAAGTGCACAGAAGTAATGGCATGCAAGGTTTCTGGCCGGACAACCCCTTTAAGGCACAGAGGAGCCGGGTGCTCAGCTGTTAAGTTCCTATTTGAGGCCCGGAAATACATTCTTTTAGATCACCATTATTAAAAGTTAAGTTTTCGGAATCAATCCAGTGAAAGTTCAATATTCAATTCTAAGCGTGAAAAGCTGTGAAAATCCGTGATATGACATAATCCCTTTCTCAGAAACCATGAAGCCTAGGGAAATGATTTGTATACTGAGGAGAATCTACCTCACCTCTATGTGTATATACTGAGGAGAATCTACCTCACCTCTATGTGTATATACTGAGGAGAATCTACCTCACCTCTATGTGTATATACTGAGGAGAATCTACCTCACCTCTATGTGTATATACTGAGGAGAATCTACCTCACCTCTATGTGTATATACTGAGGAGAATCTACCTCACCTCTATGTGTATATACTGAGGAGAATCTACCTCACCTCTATGTGTATATACTGAGGAGAATCTACCTCCCCTCTGTGTATATACTGAGGAGAATCTACCTCACCTCTATGTGTATATACTGAGGAGAATCTACCTCACCTCTATGTGTATATACTGAGGAGAATCCACCTCCCCTCTATGTGTATATACTGAGGAGAATCTACCTCCCCTCTATGTGTATATACTGAGGGGAATCTACCTCACCTCTATGTGTATACACTGAGGAGAATCTACCTCACCTCTATGTGTATATACTGAAGAGAATCTACCTCGCCTCTGTGTGTATATACTGAGGAGAATCTACCTCACCTATATGTATATATACTGAGGAGAATCTACCTCACCTCTATGTGTATATACTGAGGAGAATCTACCTCACCTCTATGTGTATGTAATAAGGAGAATCTACCTCACCTCTGTGTGTATATACTGAGGAGAATCTACCTCACCTCTGTGTATATACTGAGGAGAATCTACCTCACCTCTATGTGTATATACTGAGGAGAATCTACCTCATCTCTGTGTATATACTGAGGAGAATCTACCTCACCTCTATGTGTATATACTGAGGAGAATCTACCTCGCCTCTATGTGTATATACTGAGGAGAATCTACCTCACCTCTATGTGTATGTAATAAGGAGAATCTACCTCACCTCTATGTGTATGTAATAAGGAGAATCTACCTCACCTCTGTGTGTATATACTGAGGAGAATCTACCTCACCTCTGTGTATATACTGAGGAGAATCTACCTCACCTCTATGTGTATATACTGAGGAGAATCTACCTCACCTATATGTATATATACTGAGGAGAATCTACCTCACCTCTATGTGTATATACTGAGGAGAATCTACCTCACCTCTATGTGTATGTAATAAGGAGAATCTACCTCACCTCTGTGTGTATATACTGAGGAGAATCTACCTCACCTCTGTGTATATACTGAGGAGAATCTACCTCACCTCTGTGTATATACTGAGGAGAATCTACCTCACCTCTATGTGTATATACTGAGGAGAATCTACCTCACCTCTATGTGTATATACTGAGGAGAATCTACCTCACCTCTGTGTGTATATACTGAGGAGAATCTACCTCACCTCTATGTGTATATACTGAGGAGAATCTACCTCACCTCTATGTGTATATACTGAGGAGAATCTACCTCACCTCTATGTGTATATACTGTAGAGAATCTACCTCACCTCTATGTGTATATACTGAGGAGAATCTACCTCACCTCTATGTGTATATACTGTGGAGAATCTACCTCACCTCTATGTGTATATACTGAGGAGAATCTACCTCCCCTCTGTGTATATACTGAGGAGAATCTACCTCCCCTCTATGTATATATACTGAGGAGAATCTACCTCCCCTCTATGTGTATATACTGAGGAGAATCTACCTCACCTCTGTGTATATACTGAGGAGAATCTACCTCACCTCTATGTGTATATACTGTAGAGAATCTACCTCACCTCTATGTGTATATACTGTAGAGAATCTACCTCACCTCTATGTGTATATACTGTAGAGAATCTACCTCACCTCTATGTGTATATACTGTAGAGAATCTACCTCACCTCTATGTGTATATACTGTAGAGAATCTACCTCACCTCTATGTGTATATACTGTAGAGAATCTACCTCACCTCTATGTGTATATACTGTAGAGAATCTACCTCACCTCTATGTGTATATACTGAGGAGAATCTACCTCACCTCTATGTGTATATACTGAGGAGAATCTACCTCACCTCTATGTGTATATACTGAGGAGAATCTACCTCACCTCTATGTGTGTATACTGAGGAGAATCTACCTCACCTCTATGTGTGTATACTGAGGAGAATCTACCTCACCTCTATGTGTGTATACCGAGGAGAATCGACCTCACCTCTGTGTGTGTATACCGAGGAGAATCGACCTCACCTCTGTGTGTATATACCGAGGAGAATCGACCTCACCTCTGTGTGTATATACCGAGGAGAATCGACCTCACCTCTGTGTGTATATACCGAGGAGAATCGACCTCACCTCTGTGTGTATATACCGAGGAGAATCGACCTCACCTCTGTGTGTATATACCGAGGAGAATC